>JAQGAU010000562.1:0-26260 GCA_034698045.1 Paramacrobiotus richtersi
TGGTGTTTGTCTTGTGGCGGCGGATTCGAAGAGCCCACTGGCTGAGGGCGAATGTTACCATTCCGCGGGTTGGGAGATGGAGCTGATGGGGCACTGGATGGACCAGGGGAAGGGCCGCTATGTACGGATGGCTCGGGCGATGGCCTCGACGGCGCACTGGGTTGAAAAGGCGGAGATGCACCGGCGGATGGCTATGGGGAAGGGGCCGATGGGGCGGGTGCTGAAGGAGCGGGCGCTGGTGGAGCGGGCGCTGAAGGAGCGGGCGCTGAAGGAGCGGAAGCTGATGGAGCGGGCGCTGACGCATGGGAGCCTCCTCCACCTACATGTCCGCCGCCACCAGAAATTTATTTGTTCGTGGAACGTCCGGTTATTGCGCAATAGCGGCGAAACAGTTTAAGGTTTTTGCTGCCGCCACCGTTAACATCCATTTAAAACTTGTCCTGTCTACTTTCAACTGAGAATAATCGGCTTACGCAGAGCAGAAAAGATGAGGAAACAGTGGGGGAATCTCGTAATAAACATGATCAGATGCAGCAATGCAAATCATACAACGTTTAGGACATTTACACCCGGTTGTCCGAAATAAAATAATTATAAATACTCCAAATCATTTATAATGGATCTATTTCTGAACTCTAAATCAAACTACTTCTGAACGCTGATAATCAGATGTTGTGCGGGGAATTGATGATAGATTAGCAGAGGAGTGGAAGAAATGTGCAACTGATTCTGGAACCACTTTATTCTTATGACCTGCTTTGTATTCAGCTTCTTAATACTACTGGTGAATGCACATTACTTTTACGGAAATAACAAAAGGAAGCAGAATTAGCAATTCTGTCTTACTCATGTTGCCGTTTGCATTAGAGTTTGTTGCCAGTCTCAGACGCAATGTTTACTACTTAGCAAACGGTAAAGTTTTCAAAGCTCCACACTCGTCTGGCAGATTACAATGCAGATTTCCATGAAACATCGTGTACGAAACCAGTTAGAAACTTCCCAGTGTCAAAACCCTGAGCCGCAGTAGCATCGTCGCCGTCGGTTGTTAGCACTGCAGATTATTAATGATCAAACTTCACAGTGCGCTCTGTAACATGAGAATGCCGTGCCGAAGAAATGCCATTGGTTATGCAGTACACAGATAAAACAAAAACGTAGTGCGGCGGCTTCCTTTCAGCTTTTGAGGTGAAAGAATTTAGTGCCATATTCGGCGCTTAACGTGTTTTATCTTTGGCATCTTAAAAGTTAAGTTTCGGGATACCTTTGTACAAAATAGTTTTATGGAATCTTTGGCACATGATGCGGCGTGCATCATGCGGCGTCTTTTCTGTGGAAACGCCGCAGTACTTGTACAATAAAATCCTGATAGACAACTGCCGGAAGATTATATTGTCCAACAAAGTTAGGTAATACGTTGCACTGTACATGTAGGAAAAGGGATATAAAGACTGACAGCAATTTTGTACTGACAGCTCCCTTATTCTTCAATTTACGCCCTTCTAGTCTTTTATCAGTATCTGTCAAGTCAGCATGATTTCAGTGATACTTTTCTCGGCATTCGTTGCCGGCATGAGCATGGCACGCGCTGATGACAACTGCGAGGAACTCTGGAACCAGTGCCTAAGCATCGAAAATGAATTCTTCTCCTCTCCCGCGGCTTCCCAGTTACAGCTAGCCTTCGACACCGGAGAAACCGATATCCACATGAATGACCAAATCCGTGACGCATGCGGGTAAAGTTTGCGTAGTATCATCTGAACATAAAGACACAACCGCACCAACTAAAAGAACACTGGCTCTGTGTAGATTTCTCAGTCGGTCTGCACAGTGTACAAAGACGGTCGTGGACCAGTGCATGCCGGCGTATGGCCCAGCTGCCGACTGGGGTCTCCTCTTGACCGAGCTTTGCGGGCATCCCGAATTTCCGGGCTACATGGCCACTGCCCTGCGCTGCAACAAACAGACCAACATCTTAGGGATTATCGGTGAAGTGTATGGGGAAGTGATTCCTGCATTAACATCGGCTGAACCTGTCCCGGAAGATCTGCCGTGTCGGTAGGCAGCAGTACTAGTTATGGTACATTCGAGGGTTTATATCTTGATCATTTTGCAGCTTTCTACGTTTGGTTTTCCGGCGAATTTCCCCTCTGCCAGTACTGCAGCAGTGCGGACGTTCCGACACCGCCAGCCTGGTGAACTTGGCTGAAACGGCTGTTGACCTCTTTGGATGTAGTGGAAGTGCGGCCAGAGCGAGTTATCGAAATTTTCCATTTTTCGGTTTTTCGCAGTTGAAAAACAATCGGGCCGGATAAGGACAGAATTTGGACAAGATTAAGTTTCGATCGCCTCTCCCGAACTACCCGCCACAAGCACGGACTCGAGATATTAAGTTCCGCACCCTTCTGTACAACCAGACTGATGTGTTCGTTTCGTTACTTTTGACAATTGTATATACAACTGGATAAACAACCGAGTGATGCGCGGCTTAATTTTTGAAGTGATGCACATGACGTGTTGCAATAGTTTCTAATTAAATCATCCAAGGTCGCTACGCTTGTGAAATCAGCCAAACAAAATCAAGCGGGCGCTGCTAACGCATATCTGCTACCGTTGACTCGATCATTATGCGGGTTACAACTTTCTTCGAATGTGGAAAACACACATTATTGTGACACATATCAAAACTGGGCACGGTACACCGGTAATGCAACAGGAACCAAAGTTCGTGAATAACTGATGATCCAAGACATCAGCTTTTATTGTCGTTTTGTGTCCTGACCTTTTGGCAGCGGCAAATTTTCAAATTTAAACCGAGCGCCAAAACAGTATAACAAGCAAACGAACTAAAACACAGCAGCATGGTCGATGATAAAAGACACTGATCGTCACTTCCAAGTTCAACGCTTTAGAAACCTACATAAGATTGCAACATTCGGTGCTCAAAGTCTCTTCAAATGCTTCAGAAAAGCTCTTAAGCTTTTCAGGAAACTGTGGACAAGTTAACAACCATAATTTACTTGTCGTCTATGCATCTTCCGCACGTATTCTATGATTCATGAAGTTCGCTTAGCGCACACTCAACGTCATACACGCGTCGGCCACACATACAGTACGTGTGGGCATACAGTGTAAGTCACCAGTCTTATGTCCAAAACTGTGAAGCCCTTCTTGTACTTCAACAGTGTGAAGAAGGGAATGCACGCAAACCAGAATTACGCAACACACGAATCGTGAAAATGATAACGTGCGACGGCGCCTTTGTGTGCTCGGATCAAGAGACTTACGACATCTGGCGTAATCGAATCATCTTTTACTGAGGTAGTCGTCAAGAGTAAAGGATTCGGCAGCCTTTGTCGAATTATGCAAACAGTTGTAACTGCCCCAAAGAGCCGTTTACCACAGAACGTAAAATCTGTATCTTTCCGGGAAACTTTGCTCCGAACCCGGTCCTACCAAAACGTGTCCTTCGTATATAAGCAGTCTGGCGGATCGCAGACCCTAAATCACAGAGCACAAAATTAACACAGCATCCAGGTTTGCTTACTCACTGCTTTTACTGTTTTGACCATGAGTCCACTAAGTTTTGTTCTGGTTTCCTTTGTCGTTCTGCGTACAGTGGCTGGTAATGACACGTGCGAGGAAATTACTCAGCATTGTTCCGATATCGATAATCAGTATTTTTCGTCGTCAAACGCCGCGCAACTATGGCAAGCCATCGAGTCTGGTGTTCCTAACAATCTCAACATCCCGATTCGTTTCACATGCCGGTAACGTGTTTGAAGCCATTAAATTTAGTATTTACGTGTATGCATTTGAATAACTCAGAAGTACGTGTGTATGGTTATTTGAATAGACCTTGATATTAACTTTATTTTACTACATTACTCGAAAGACGCGAAAAAACTATAAATTGAATAGTTACAAGATTCCGCTGAATGGTAATGAATGCTATTTATTACAGTTGGCTGAGTGATGCTTCCCAATGTTCGAAATCATACTACGACCAGTGCTCTCCATCCATGTCTCCTGTGGCACAACTGATTGACAATCTACAGGAGCAAATCTGCAAGAGCACCTTTATTAACAACATTGCATACAGTGTGATCCGCTGCAACAAAAAGGTCAACCTCTGGGGAATCGTCGAGGAGGCGTATAATAATATGCTGGCGGCTTCGTCTTCCGGTGAACCAGTCCTTCCGGATTCCCAGTGCCGGTAGAGCAATGACAGCAACGACTTTTGCAGTATCAACTCAAGTAAACACTTTTTAATTTACAGGTTTCTGCACGAGATTCTTCTGCAGTTTTGGAACCTGGATGTGCCGAGTGAATGCGGATCTCGTGACTATTCCATGGTAATGCGACTGTATGGAATCTTCTACAGCACTTTTGGATGCACAGTTTAGGAGTAACCCAACCGTACTTCGCGGACTGCCAAAACACCGAAATCCCTGGCGTTATGCGGGGAACTGTATATAATGTATAAGGCTGCTGATGGAGCGGCTATGGTGGTTGTTCATTGCTTTACCTAGCTGTATAATCTGTATTCAGTGCGCAATGAAACCGAAAGCTTTCGTTCCTTGTTTATATGATAACGGATGGTAATCTGGTTGCAGTACTTTGGTTTGAGCATTGTCTGTTGAAAATCGATTTTGGTTTTTGAACATTCCTGTACAGGAGTTCATATAAGAAGACCGAGTACGAGGGAATTATTTAGTTTACGGCTTGATGAGCGTCCATAGTGAATGGTTAGCAGCGATAATTAATCGAAGAAAGCAAAAGGCGAACAAATAGTTTTTCCGACATACAGATCAGTCTGCGGACTGATTCGCCTACTAGTAATATTGCAGACGTCAGACGTCGAAACGAGATGTTTAAGCTGTGTCAGCCCTTATCATCCGTTATACACATAACGCAGTTAATAAACTTGGTTAATAAACGCAGTTAAGGTATGATGAATACATCCTAACTTAAACAGCCATTTTTGAAAATATAGTACAAAACCAATAGAGTATACAGCAACAGCGTTATCGCGTCCGAAAGGACTATGTGACCTTGTGCAACAGACAGAGAAAAATGCGTTGGCGGTTTGTATGGAAACCTGCGCTGCGTTCCGGTCGGTTAACTAGATTAGCCCATTATTGCAGCAGCCGCGGCCTTATTGTACTCCTTCATATCACATTCCTTCTCCGAGTCCTCATTAACGGTGTTGTTGCACGGCGAAAGAATAGTCTGATCAGACGTTCTGGATCTTACGCGTGTGGCCAGATATGTATCGGCCTTTTCTGAAGCTTTTGGCGTGCCGTTCTCGATGATCCCGGTGGCGACGGTGTAGTATGGCATTAAACCAAGGTTGACCGTTTCACCGCTAACCGTGAATTCAATCGGTAGAAGCACACTGCAGTTCATTCCGAAGCCCACAGGGGAAAGGCCTAGTACTTTAAGTGGTGTTTGCTACAAAATCAAACGGCATTATAAAACCTTTCTTCTTCATGATTAATATCTAATGACGACATACGCTGACGTCGGCAAAGTTTGGCTGGAGGTTATCCTTGAGAGTGTTCCAAGAAAGCTTAGTTTTAATAGTATCGTCATCCATCATGCAGATCACACTTGCTGAATTCTTGTTGAAGCCATCCTGAAAATGCAGTGCTTTTAAATAACATTCCGTTGTGATTGCCTTTAAAAAAGCTGTTTAGTCTACGTCCACAACACAACAAAAATGCGCCGTTGTTGCTAAAAAAATTTGGTAATAATATTCGAACGAAGCCGCATGCCTATGAGTACGGCACACTGTTCAAAATTTCTCTGTGGTAATAAAATACGACAGACAGTGTACAGAAGAATGTACCTGAGAAAAGCTGATGCCAACCCATTTGTCTCCACCGGATGGACCGAATACCAGTTTGTCAATGGCCTCGACAGAATACATTCCAACGAGATCAAGTCGAACAAACGGAGTTCCTGTAGCGATGATAACGAAGACCGCCTCGCACTTGTTAGCAGTGTTTCCACTTATACAGCCACGCGGGATACCGATACAAAGGACTCCATCATATCCACAGCGAGCTTGAGCGGTACCGAATAGGAAAATGCATATGGTAAGAGCAAAACAAATAGTGGACAGATATGCACACATTCTTCGGCCGTCACGTACAATGTTCAAGATTATGTTAACTTCGTGAGGATGCAAAATTATAGGCCTGTTTTTCTTACTCTGCGTACTTATATTGCCGCACCGACTTGTTTACCTGCTGTTGACACTGGATTGCCCAATGGTAAAAATATCATGTTGTTTTTTACGTGATAACGGTAAATGCCGGCAGCAGACGGCCATGTGTCCGTATATGATACTGATACATTGTATGTTGTATGTGCCCACGTCAGAGAAAGATTTATGATACGATACTGGAGTTTACCGCTTCTTTAAGAACGCTGCATGGTTTGGCTTCGCGTTCGCGTGATATCTAAAACACTGAGCGTGATGCTACCTGTATATGTTGTCGCAAATACATGGTACGCATAACCGAGGCGATGCGGCGAAAGACGCTAGGAAGTCAGTGAACATGACTAATCCGAAGAAACTGAATTCCGACTTTGATGATTAGGTCACGAGCTTGGAGGTGTTCTTGTTGGATGTGCTGATTTTATCTTTGGTCATGTGATTAGGCAAAAAACACTTTTAAAAGTCAGCTAATATTGTTTAAAACTAAAAAATGTGGGTTTCACCTTTCGTAGAGAGAATGCGCAAGCAAAGAACTTAAGTCTTCGCAACGTGTGAACCCCAAAGAAAATGGTCAGAAGCTGCCTTCCCGGAATAGGTGTTGTATGGATATTATCCTGTTGATGGCAACAATGGAATGAGCGAATGGGAATAATTATGCTTGACCGCTCTTATTTTATTATACATTCCATAATTATGTACAACGACAACCTGCCAATCCTGCGGCACAATGCGGCTAACTGACATTTAAAACGTTACAGTATCGTCGTCCGTCACGTGGTTAGTTCCGGTGTTTTCAAAAGCGCTGATGTCATACGTACGTGTTATTAATTTTGTCGTTGTTTGGTATTTCCAATAATAATAATAATAATATTCTTCCGAAGCAGACAACCCGTTTACACAGGACTTCAAAGTCTGTTTGATTAGAACAACACTCACAATGAGGGCATAATTACAGGACTATACCGGTCAGCGTGAATGCCGGCAACTGCAATATGAAGTCATCAACGATAACAGAAGCTCGAAGACGTGGAGCAGTTTTTCGTAATAATCGTAATAATCTTTGCACCTGTTTTGTACAAGTCCCGTACCTGCATTACAAGAGTTTCTTGTATATCTTGCATAAAATTTGAAGCTAAAATAAAACTAAAGCGGCATATTCTACGTAATGTTTTACGCTCATGTGATATCTGCGCGTACGGTATATCGCACGCCCTGTGCCGTACGTCTTGGTCCCAAGGATAATAATTTGTCTGAAGCCTTCTAGTTGCTACATGTAGTCAATCGGGAACAATGACCATTAGATCGTAACATTCGGTAACTTGTTTGCTGCAGCATATTTTATAACGAAATCGTGCGGTATCGATACTAAAACATTTTATTGTTCATTGTTCATCGAGGATCGCGTCATGTCATCATATTGTCGCTAATCGTTTTACGTGAACAATAAATTCTGTCGTAAATTGCTAATCATATCGTTATGTCACACGTGGCTGGAAAATCATTAAAACACCACACAAAGGGGTACAGCCACACTGACAGAAAAGACGACCTTCTGTATTCTCGTACATAAATTAGCAAGATCCGGAAAATGGCAAAGATTTATTATTTCCAGGGCGTCAACAAATATAGCGAGGTAATCATCTGCGAGGGTACCAGAAGCTGCGATTGCCTGGCCGTTTTTCCATCTTGTCCGTCAAATTAGAAGATTTGACCTTCTACGCAACCGGCGCGCGGGCTTTCGTCCGAATTATCGCCACAGTCATCCTGACCATTGCAGATCTGCATCAGCAAGTGCACACTGAATGATATTCCACACGTTTAGATTCAAATATACTGCAGTTAATTACTGGCACAGTTGGCACGAAACACGACTGCTATAAAAGAGTTCGACAACTAAACTGGGATATTCGATGTGTTGTGTCTTGCAGCTCGAAGCCTTGAAACGCCATGAATAATTCATATTTTCATTGACTTGAAGAGTAATAAATATTTGATGAGATAAAGATTTCTGTGTTCTAGAAACACCTCTAACAAAAAAGGGTGCACCACTCTTACGCTAACATTTAAAACTCTTATCATGTGCATTTCTACCTGGCTCCGATAAACGCAGTGTGCATTGGCACACTCGAAATGTGTGTCCGGACACAAGGGTAGGATCCCCATCGGCCGGTATTTTGGATATTGAAATTGTCGGAACAGTAAGGATAGTTGTAGCAGTTATAAACAAGCCGCTGCTGGTTCACTGGTGTGGTCGCTTCAGGGTACTGTACTGTTGGTAGTGTCGGTACAGTCACTCTTGGTGGCACAATCGTCCTCGGTGGTTTCACTGGCCTGCAGTGGAAACAAGGTCGAACCGTTGGATTTCTTATGGGCGATTCAGTCACTGGTGAAGGTGGTCTTGTTCTTATGTTTTGCTCCGCTGGAGGTAACGGTCCGGTTCCCGCCGTGGGGGCCTTTGCAGAACCCGAAATAATTGGAGCAATCCCGAATCTTTCGCCAATGTCTCCGTGTTCGTCCCGGAAGTGGTCCTCCTGTTGGCTACGAACGTTCACTGCTGCAACGGGTGCAGAATCAACTGGCGACGGTCTAAGGGCACTGCCACTGTTGTCCCGGATTCGTACGTTTTGAGAAGGAACCGGAGCGGGATTGTTGGAAGCACTGCCACTATTGTCCCGGATTCGTACGTTTTGAGAAGGAACAGGACCGGGAATATAGGATGGAGGAAATCGGGCTGTGTAGTCTGTGGAACGAAAATCTTGACCGCTGTACACGGGAACAGGGGCATTATAAATCGCTCGGAACGAGTCAAAGCCATGAGACTGGGACGGTGCTGAGTATTGTACTGATCCACCGAGGTAGACGTTCGCGCTTTCTGAAGCCATCAGACAAACGTACCGATTTTAGTAATTTACTCTGTAAAAGGACTGCATAACTGATTATACGTGGAACTGCTGTTACTCACCATCAATTAGGCAAACTAAGAAAACGAACGGTCAAACAATGACCATAGAAATCCTCATCGTAGGACTGTAACGCCGAGGTTTTCACTACCGGCCAGCCGTAAAACGTCACGCTTAGACTAGCTAACCGATAAACACACCTGCTTCAGTTGTAGAGGGAGTGAATGAAAATGTTCACTTGTTGTTTCTTGTTTTATTATGCATTGCACATGTCAAACGAAATCATGCGTCCCACCGCAGCTAGTTGGCATTCACAAAGATGCTAATTTTGTCGTCCGTCATGTGAGTTAGTTCCGGTGTTTTCAAAAGCATCTGATATTATATGCGCTGTCGCTGTCGTCGTTACTGTATTTGTCGTTTTTTGCTTATTACAGAGTGTAAAATGCTGTACGTACAGGTGTGTTACGTTCACACTGGTTTCGTCTTTCTTATTTCTTGAGTGCATGGGGATCTCCCCATTACCGAAGTAGTCATGCGTAGCAGAATTTTTCAAAACAAATTAGCGGAGATTGTATTGTTTTATGCTCTGTTGTTTGTGGATATTTCCCTTAATAGCACGATTGTACATTAAAGATATGTGTTGGTACTCTAAATGATTTCCAGCGGAGTTGTTCTGATCAGTTGTATTAACCGAATCGTTTTTAACACAATCACCTTCGGCCCAAAAAAATTGTTACCAAGTATCTGTAGATGCATAACGGAACAGGTTCCACTGGGAATTTCCCAGTGGGAAAAAGATGCCGATTTACTATGTTTTTCGAATAAACCGAGACAGTACTTAAGCGGACGGACAGTGAATTCGGTCCCTAGTAAGAACGGTCTACTTATGTTGTCCGCATTGTGTTTTTCTTCTCGTTATTTCTATCACGTTTGAGACGTTCTAGACCGTTATCTTCGTCGGGAACGTGTTTGTTTACGTTATGTTCATCCCCTGGCGCTTACTATCCTTCCTCCATCTTTGCGTTGCCTGCTTCCTTGTGCAATTAAACTCGCAAGATCCTTGGCACTAACACGGGCCAGAATCTTTTGAGCGTCTTTTGGTCGAGTTCTGATTAGTTCATTCATTTCTTTAACTGCTTCAGGTGTATTCATCTTAACTGGAGTTTCTGCGACCTTGAGCGTAGTTTCCAGATCTCTGGACAAGATGATTGGTGTGGTTTTTGGTTTTAGCAGTATGTCTTGTGGCAGCTGAAGCTGTCTCGGTTCCATAGTTGCATCTGATCCATGTCGTTGAACAACATTCTGAGGCTCTGGTGGGGGTCTGCTTTCCACAATTGGTATACGTGACCTTTCGTCTACAGAATCTTTAGAGCCGTCTTGTGATTGTCGTAGAACTAACACCTGTCGATCGCGGTTATTGCTATCACTGGTCTGCTTAGATGCAGGAGGTTCGACCTTCCTAGGAATGCCAACAGAGGCCGCCGGTTGTGCAACTTGGGATCCCGCATTGTCGCTTGGCTTTTGCGGTGCCGGTGCCTTATCGGCTCCAGATGATTTGCCAGTTTCTACTCGGTTATCAGTAGGGACGTAATACGGTGGCAAGCGCCGCCTTAAACCATTGTCGCTGTTAGCCTGATCACGATGAAGAACATAAAACCCTGACACCGGCGGTAGCAGTCCGGCTCTCACCCGGGGGATATTTGCAGAACCGGAATTAAGCGGCGGACTCGATGATCTTCGAACCGTATTATCATCGCGCAGTGAGGTCCGGTATTCGCCGGTGAAAGTCTCTGTTGGGCTTGGATCAGTTTCGAATTCAGGTGTAGCTGGTAAAGAATCACCTAGGGTTGGTCTCGGCACAGTGCCGCTGTGATCCGAAGATTTGTAGTATGGTGGTAACCGCCGCCGCAAACCGTTGTCGCTGTTAGCTTGATCACGATGAAGAATGTAATATGGTGATACGGGCGGCGGAGGTCTGGTTCTCACCGGGAGGACATTTGCCGAACCGGTGTTCGGTGTGTTCGATGGTCGTTGGACAGTATTGTCATTCTGACTGCGTCGGTCTGTTCCGGAGGCAGCTTCGGGTCTGCTTCGAACATTTCCAGCTGAAGTTAGTCCAAAGTTCCCTTGCGATGGACTAGAGACGTAACGTGGTGGCAGCCGCCGTCTTAAACCATTATCACTGTTAGCCTGATCACGGTGAAGAATATAATATGGTGACACTGGCGGTAGCGGTCTGGTGGAAACGCGGGGCACAAAACCGCTGTTTCCTTGTACACTCGGTTGTTGCCTTTGGACAGTATTGCCACTCGGTCTACTTTGGACATCTCCAGATGGAATACTTGCAGAGCTACCTGACGATGATCTAGATGCACTCCGCCCTCTGCTATCCCGGAATCTTCTCTATACAGACGACACAGGAGCGGGAGTGTATTTTGGAGGTGGTCGAAATCCGTGAAATGCTGGAATGCAACAATAGTTTGGAGTATAATAGGGTCGGCTGGGGCTGCTGGCTGGTACACGATAACTGTCGCTATAACTTTGACGGGAAGCCAGAGAAGGCCTTGAATTCTGGGATCCACCCCGGTTAGCATTTGCATTTTCTGTGACGATTAAACCGATTAAAAATTACATCAAGTCGGTACTACGGCATGGAATAATGTTGTGTAAATAGAGAACAGTGTTAATTGTAGGATGCTTTCACTTACTTTCAACAAGTCCAATCAACAGAACACGTATGTAAATATTAATAACAGCTGTGAAAAATCGCATCGTAAAAAGCTAGTGTGTCGATAGCTAATGATGAGTCCTCCGTGCTGGTTCAGGCCAGCTACACCAGACGTCACTTCCTGCAGTAATGGAGTCAGTGAATGAAAATTATTTATGACTTGCCGTTTCTTGTTTTATTTGGCGTTCCACATGTCTGCCGATCACCTGCGGCCCACGCGGCTGATCAGCATTTAAAGCAGTGTAACTCTCGTCGTTCGCCACGTGCTGGAGTTCCGGTATTTTTGAAAGCATTGATGTCATAAGCATTATTTGTCTTTGTTTGGTATTTTCAATGTCGGTACAAGTAATTATTAGAAGTCATACGCCGTTTCGGTTGACGGCAAAGACTAATGAAAAGGAAAGCTCGAAGACGTTGATTTTTCCTCTAATGTCGACTAGTCACGGTACGGATGAAACAGAGGCTCGATAATTAAGTGCAGAACCACATACGGATACATCTACAAGCTCGGTGGTAAAAGCCCTGCTTACGGAAAACTACAAACTTATTTCTTGTGACTGCTTAGGTAAATGAATTTGAAAAATCCGGAAAATTGTTAGGATATCTTATTCCCAGCGGAAATTGGTTTGAGGAGCTGGTCGGCTGTGGCCAGAAGCCTGGATGTCTCGTTTCCTGGTAGTTTTCCCATCATGTCCGTCAAACGAGCCACCTTATTCACCGAGCAGTGTGCGCGTGGGCCTTCGTCCGAATTATCACCGCATTCATCCCGACCATTACAGAGCTGCAAAGGCAAGGGAAAAGGCTAGAAGCACTGTAGTCTGTAAAGCGCTCGTGACGCTGGCCGGAAAACCACTGATGCTTCATAGTTTGTTAGCCGTGTGCGCCCTGAAGTCTGAAAACCTACTGATTCAGATTTTCGGCGATTCAAGGAATACTAAAGCTTCAGTCGGATTTTGACAAGCACTAGTACTATCAATAAAAAAGGATTCCACCGATCTTCCGCAAACATTAACATGTGTATTCCTACCTGGCTCCGATAAACACAGTGGGCATTGGTACACTCGAACTGTGCGACTGGACACGAGGCTCTAGCGTGTGGAGCTCCTCCCCGACCGGAACCTCCGATATTGATATAATTGTTACAGCGCCGATAATCATAGCTAGCAGCTTCATAGTTCCAGCAGTTGTAACGCTGGTTGGGTGGTTTCGTTGGCCTAGGGTATACAACAGTTATTATCGGCGGCAAAGGGATCGCTGTTGGATTGCAATCGAAACATTGAATCGTTGGACGTTTTATGGGTGGTTTCGTCACTGGTCCTGGCAGAGGTGGTCTGGGTCTTATGTTAGGTTCCCGTGGGGGTTTTGGTCTGCCTCCGTGTTCTCCGGGGGGAATGCCTGGTCTGGTTCGAGTATTTCCAGGTGAAGCGGGTACAGAATTACCTGGGGATGGTCTAGGGACACTGCCTCCAGTGCCCCGGATTCGTACGTTCCCAGAAGGTACTGGAGCGGGTCTATAGGATGGAGGTGATCGGACTACGTAATTTGAAGGAGGGGAGCGAAAAGTTGGAGTCCTGTACACTTGCGCAGGGGCTCTATAAACCGGCACCCGATACGTTCCAGAACCGGAAGACCGGGATGGTGGGGAATAAGGTGCAGATCCACCTCGATAGGCCTTTGTCGTCTCTGTAGAATTAAACCAACATGGTGGTGCTGGATTTGATAATTTGTATGAAAGAACTACATAACTGGTTGCGTGTGGAACTGCTTTTACTTACTATCGATCAAACAGACTGATCAAACAAACAGATCAAGAAGACAAAGGAACTAACGACGACTGTAAAAATCCTCATCGTAGGAATCTATCCCTGAAGACAGTCGTTATGGCCTAGCCGTGAGTGTCCCGTTTGTACCAGCTAAACTATCAATATGCACGTTTGCCGCAGTTAAGTAGGATGAGTGAATGACAATGTGGGGCTTCACAGCTGCTTGTTATGCATTTCACATATCTAGCAAAACCATGCGCCAAACTGCGCGTACTAGTAATTAACATGTAGAAAGATGCTAATGTTATCGTCCATCACGTCATCTACAGGTCTTAGTTCCGGTATTTTCAACGGCACTGATATCAGAAGTGTATAGTAATTAGTGTTGACCAGTTTCTGATGCCAGCAATAACATGCTAATCTTCAATCAAAATGGAAGTTCAAAGACATCTGGCAACACCTCGTAAACTCGCACTGTGGGCGGTTCACCAGAGCCACGTCATTATCTCAAAAAACCGTCACATAATTTTTGCGTTCTTTGCTTACGATCCGTACACTTGCAGAGTACACTTGCAAACAGTGCTGCCTGTATGGTATTTACTAAGACTTTATGGAACCAAAAACCGGCAAACAAAGTGGGAATGCGGTCCTCGAGTATGCGTTATGCCGGCCTCATTAACAAGAAGTGCGCTTGCTAGGTATAGTAGTTGTACAGCTGCACCACTGTCAGCACAATTACATATGGCGTATACACAATAACTACAGTTACAAATAAAAAGTTAGTCAAACAACAACAACCTTGCAAAATGCCTCACTGTAATAAACCACATCAGAAAATCTCTTCTTTAATTTTGACTAGTGACGGAGACGCAGATGGCTAGGGCTTCAGACCTATACACAGAACCATTGATTCTGTTGATTCTGACCGAGATGGTACGGACCACCGGGGTAGGCCTTTGTCCTTTCTGTATAATAATTAGACAAATATGAAGGTGCTTCTGATTTTAGTGTAATGTTTGAATGAACTGCATACTGATTGGGTGTTACAGCGTGTAGGTAGAATCGCTTTACTCGCTGCCAGTCAGGCATTCTGAGAAAACAAATGAATAAACAAATATTATAAAAATCTTCGTCGTAGGAATGTTTCGCCAATAACAGTCATTACGGTCCAGCCGTAAAATGCTTCGTTTGGACCAGTTAAACAATATGTTCACGCTTGCTGTAGTAGTAGAATACGTGAATAAAAATCTGAGACTTGATGTTTCTTGTTTCATTATGCATTCCACATGCCAAACGGAATTATGCGCCCCATATGTTAGCGAATTAGCAAAGATGCTAAGTATATAAACGCCGCCGTCCGTCACGTGGTCTAGATCCGGTATTCTTGAAGTACGTGCTGATATCATAAGTGCTAGTTATTTTGCCGTTGATTGGTGTTCTCAAATTCTCAATGACGGCATTGTTATTAGCACGTAGCTCTGGTGCAGACGTCTGTACAAACCCTGTTACTACAGATATACTATAAACTTATCAAGTGTAATTTTTGCAAAACATACAAAATATACCGTCTTTTTACTTTGGGTGGAAACTTCATGATACATGTAAAGGAAAGTTGACCATTGCATATCGTACCACTCGTTATTTTGCAGAGCGTGATCTGTTCTAACGGAAGCATGCGATACCCATATCCCTATATTTCATTGTACAATTTGTGCTCCGTTCTTCACCTGAGATCGCACCATCACAGATACTGCCGCCAATTATTCGTATAAAGTATAAACAATAACTTATACCATGATTTGGTAATCATACCGTTATGTCACACAGTCACCTTAAGCTCTATATACAAAAAGGCAGAACACTCCGTGTTTCACGAAATCAAAGAAGAAAACCAGGAACCGGTTAAGGTTTTCTCTGATTTCCAGCGGCAACTAGTTTGGCAAGCTGGTCAGCTGTGGCCAGAAGCATGGATGTCTCGTTGCCTGGTCTCTTTCCCGTCTTGTCTATCAAAGGAGCGACTTTCTTTGCTGAGCAATTGGCGAGTGGACCTTCATCCGAATTGTCCTTACAGTCATTCCGACCATTGCAGAGCTGCAAAAGCAAGTGCATAATTCAGGAGATTTCACACTGCGGATACCGCGATTTGCTCGTATTAATAATTAAAAAAAAAACTGTTAATTAGCTCCATAATCAACACATGCCGATTTTCTGCACTACAGTTTACCAAATCCACTGATTACCATTTGTGGTGTTAAAAGAGTTCCGAAAGCTCAAACAGATTCCTTAAACACCACTAACTAAAACAGTGTCCACTGCTTTTGTCGTGTCAATATATAGTGTACCTAGGTTAAGAATACATATTATTCTGTAAAGTTTACCTGGCTCCGATAAACACAGTGCGCATTGGCACACTCAAACTGTGTGACCGGGCACGAGGCTCCGGAAGCCCGCAATGCTCCTCCCGCTCCAGTACTTCCGATGTTGAAATAATCAAAACAGTACGGATAACCAGGAGTTTGGTAGTTCCAGCAGTAATAATGCAGCCACTGCTGGTAGATGGGTGTGGTCGTTCTAGGGTAGGGTATAGTGGGTCGTGGCGGTACAGGTGTCGCACAGTCATTATTACACGGAGGAATCGTTTGGTCGGTTCCGGGAGGTTTTGTCACTGCTGATCCTGGTAAAGGCGGTCTTGTTCGTATGTTATCTGCTTTTTCCTCCTTTTTCTCGCTTTTTCCTTTCTTCTCATCTTTCTTCAGTACATTCTTCTCATCACCTTTGAGACGCTTGTGAAGGCCGTCTTTATCCCGAACGCGTTTATTGTCTTTTTCATCATCCCTCTGTCGCTTGTTATATTGTTCTTTATCTTTGTTATTTTTGCTCCCTGCCGCAATAAGAGCGGCGAGTTCCTGTGCACTTACACGGGATACAACGTTTTGCGCGTCGTTCGGACGAGTTCTAATCAGATCATTCATTTCGTTAACTGCTTCAGGCGAGTTTACCTTTAGACGAGATAACAGGATGTTCTGATCGACCGTGACTATATTTTTGCTGGAATCTCTGGATATCATGTTTGGCTTCCCATCCGGTTTCCGCAGTAAGTCTTTCGCCGAATGGAACGGTTTTGTTTCCTTCGAAGTATCAGGTCCAGGGCGTCGAGCGACATTTTGTGGCGCTGAAGGCGGCTTGTTTTCTTCTGATGGCGTTCGTAGTTTTTCGTTTGCTGTAAGTTTAGGAATGATCGGTAAAGGTCGTGGGTTTTGCACTTGCCGATCGCGACTGCCACTATCATCTGGTTTTTGAGGTGCAGGTTGAGGTCGCTCGACAACTGTAGACGCTTTACTAATTTCAGCTGGTTCCCCGGAAGGAACGTAGTACGGCGGCAGCCGGCGTCGTAGACCACTGTCGCTGCTAGCTTGATCACGATGAAGAATATAAAATCCTGATACTGGCGGTAGCGGTCTGGATACCACCGAGGGGATGCCTGCAGAACCGGTAGTAATTGGCACACTCGATGGTCTTTGGACTCTGCTAACACTCGGTCTGTTTTGGTCCCCTCCGGACAAAACGTCTGGTCTGCTTCGAACGCTTCCAGATGAGACGGGTGCTGAATTACCTGGCGAGGGACTAGGGATACTGTCCCGGATTCTTACGTTTCCCGAAGGCAAGGGAGCGGGATTATACGACGGAGGTGATCGAACTACGTAATTTGTAGGAGGAGAACGAAAAATCGGGGCTTCAAACGTGCGCGCAGGGGCACTATAAACTGGCGCGCGATACGAGTCAGAACTGTAAGACCGGGATGGTGCTGAGTACTGTATGGATCCACCACGGAAATTGGCGTTTGTTCTTTCTGAAGCAGTTAGACAAATGTTGAGATACAGATTTAAGCAAAATAATCCATTGTTGAACTTCACTTACTAGCAATCAGGCATATAAGCAACACAAAGGAACAAACAATGACTAGAAAAATCCTCATCGTAGGAATGTGTCGGTAATGATGATCGTTACGGCCCAGCCGTGAACTGTTAAGTTTAGGCCAGCTAAACAAGATATGCTCACTGTAATAGTGGAATGAGTGATTGAATACTTATTTACCTGACTTCACGTTTCTGGTTTTAGCAGTGTACCACATGTTCAACCGAATTATGCGGCATACTGCGACTAATTTACATTGGAAAACATGCGACTCTCATCGTCGCGTGACTTAGTTCCGGTATTTTAGCAAAGTGCTGATGTCACAAGTTCTGTTTATCGTTGTTTTGTATGCCATGTCAAACTAGATTCTGGATGTGTAGTAATTTATGAAACTCTGTTGGTGTTGGTAAATGATTGTTATTAACAAAAAGAGAGTAGCAAAGACTGGCACACATTTATGCATTTAGTTCGAGCTAGCGACGGCTTGAATGAACCACCATGCTTCGCAATTGCGCATAATTGGGTACATCTGTAAATACGTACATTTATTTGTATGCACAGTGCCACCGAAATATGGGTACACATGCCTTATTTGTTAATAATGTGCTGTTCAGATTTGCTTTGCTGCGTGTACACCGAGATTTCCGTAAACCATAATATTATGATTGCCGTAAACTACTAAACCGTTTATAACGCAGCTATATACAGGGGGGATCACGTTGAGCACAATAACTTGTCCTGTATTGCATCAGTCACTCGAGCTGGAGATTACGTCATGGTTGCAACTACACAGTGTGCAGCCATAACGTACTGGCACAACATAATCTCCAGCCCGCGTGACTGATGAAATTCAGGGACGAGTTATTTTGCGCAACGTAATCTTCCCTAAATGTGTTTGCGGGAAAGTAAAAAACACATGAAAACAGTGATCTTGCAAAGTCGCCAAATACATACGCTCGTACTCGTATGGAACTACATCGTATTAACGCATCAAACCACTTGCTAACTCCTAACTACCAGCTTCTAACAGCTAGATGAAAGCTTGATGGTGATCGATAGAAAACCAGCATTTGCACTGCCACTTGCCAGTTAAATACAAGTGCGGTAATTTTTGCCGGGTTCTGTTGTTTTATTATAGTGAATCCGAGCATGTTAACTTGCAGAAATTGATGCATGATATCTGGCGACGCGCAGCTTCTTTAAGTCTATTCGAGGCACAACAATCAATTCAGGTGAATGCTTCCACACTGTGCACGGTTTGTGCAAAACATGTGATAACACAGTATTGCGACATAATAAAGTGAAGGATCCTATGTATGCATTACTTTCAATAACAGGAAGCGGGGTGCCCTAAATCAAATGAAATATCCCCGGTCGAATTACCATTAGAGTCAACGCACCATGTTCCTCCATAACCCGTTTGTAATTTGTTCCACGACCCATCCCCATTGCACTGCGGTACGTAATTGTCGTTGGCGGATACTGCAAAATCCCCACACAAATACAGTCGACATCATGCAACACGTTTACTAAAAGAAGTTTTCCCTTACAAGTGACATCCACCTGCTGACTCCGCGCCAAAGTGCACGTGCATCCACCCACATTCTGGAATCGCTGCAGCTCCTTTGAATAGCGAATACATGCCGGTTGACAAAAGCGCCCTTCGCTAGCGCATACTGTATTGCAGTTTGGCTCGCAAGGATTCGAACCAAACGGAGGAAAGGGAAACATGAAGGGCTTCCCAGGATCAGTGGTACAGTGCCCTATTCCAAAATATGCAGTCACACAGTTGTACGTCCCATCGGCGTTGCATCCCCGTTGCGGAATGTCTAATACTACTGAAACATATGCGAAAATTGTACCCTGGCGGTTTTCAACAAAAACTGAATGGTAAAAAAACCTTACTTTCTGTGCAATGGTACCGTATGAATTCCGGTGTACAGGCGCAAAACTTGACGTACTGATCCACAAATTTACCGTTCGGCAGAGTAAAACTATTGGTTGCGTTGCAGTCTGGAGGTGGTGGAGTGATTCCACACCTATAAGATTGGGTGTGGAAAGTATAATAACACACGAATACATAGCTAGAGAGCTTATCTAAACGTAATAATGTGATCAGTGGCGCACTAACAGTTCCCACAGCGATTTTCAGGACTAACGTTTGCGTGGGAGTGGTTACAGTGGAAGGAATCGTCGAACTTGGGAGACTTTGTAGTTCAACAGGCAGAAATGCCAGGATTATCATTTGTAGGGCAGTTAACAGTAATTCACGAGTCACCGTTATTCGTCCGCTGATATTATTCATTTCCGCAATACAATTTGATGGGAATGCTGGAGAAATAAAACGTCCAAACTTGAACCAGCAGAGTTTCAGAAGATTTTCACGTCTCCTTTTTGCGAGCGTTCAACGCTGGCTATGTAGTTCGGCAGCTGTTAAGTTTTACAAGTTGTCGCCTGCAAGTTGCCAGGTCAGTGAGCTTCTGCTGTGGTTACGGCTTTCCAACCGGGCCAAAAAGTAGCAAATCGTCAGCACTAGCTAAGCACCTACGTGTGAAGTGCCGCATAAATGTTCGTGCACCGAGTTGCTGTATTACAGTCTTAACTGTTTGTTTCTAGTGAATAACAAAAGAGCAACAAAATTTCTACTGTAAAACTTACACTTAGACAGGCCATACAATGATTCTGGTTGGACGTCCACGACTGACTAACGAACTAGCTGTATCAGTGCGTTGTACTGCAGAATACAGACGTTTTCATATGCGTCCGATGTTACAGTACGGAAAAACTGACTACCGGTACATATGATCGAAGTTCAAAACGCTTTCTCTGATTCAGAAACGACTGGAGCCCAGGAAATACAACAAGTGGATGTTCTTGCGTAACAGTGTGAGATTAGGCAAAGAGTCGCCTAACAGGGCTACAGCACCGGAATAGTCCCACAATTGTTCTTCGCAGATTAGGTATAGCAACTGGAAAAAGAACAGGATCCAGCGCGGGTTGAAGAATGTACAAAAGCAATGACGTCTGATAAAACGCAGAACGATAATCCATGTCTGTAAAGCTTGCTAGGAGGAACAAGATATTCAGCGGTGTCCAGCAAATGGTCACACTTATAGTCAGCAAGGTCAGCACAACAAAAGCGTAATGGCTCTCCTTTTCAGTTCGGCTGGTTGCAGGGGCGGTAGGTGGCGCAACAACCGCACTGGATATGGCTGTGGGAAGAGTTCGCATTGTTAATTCGACTTGGTGAGTTGTAGTCGCCTAGGCTGTACGGCGGTACGCAACCGGTGCCGACTGCTTATGAACCACAAGTACGGGTATGCCATTATGATTACGAAGTTTGGTAGCAGATAGATGACAAATTGTTTTAGTAAATTATAATCGGCATTGGCCGTCATGTCCATGAAACACCCATTCGTATCAGTTGGTAGATGGTACTACAAAGTATCCAGAATAAGACCAGGGAAGCAAACAAAGTGCACATACAACCAGGCAGCCGTGCACACTGCCAGCGATACTTTTAACGTATTATTATTTCGATAAGAAAACGGGAAACTGACAGCCCAAATGCGATTTATAGTAATCAAAAAATGACAATTTCCGGTAACTGCTCCGAAGATAAAATTCCCGTACAGGTAGGCTGTACAGGCATGGGATCCCAACCACCATGAGCTATAGATGGAATTAATGATTTCCAGAGGATCGTTGAGAATAGCCAACCACAGGTTTTCCCAAGGAAGACTGCCTAGGTAAATGTTGAAAGGCGAATGCAGACGCTTTTCTGCAATAAACAGGAAAAGGATTGTGCCGTTAAGTACGATCGCACAGGGACATACAGTCGCTTCCAGACTGGGAATTAAGTCCCAATGCGTCAGGGAATAACTACTGTTTGATGATGAAGTGGTGTTCAGTTTAGTTTCATCAGCTGTGTCGTTCATTTTGCCAGAAACCAACCTGTGCAGTTGGATGAAGAGTTGTAGTCAGCTGCCTGAGCTGCGGTATATGTAAGTGAAAAGAGAATAGGGAGAACAAGCGATATTGATTTTGCAGTTGAAATACCTTCAAAATTTCACGAGAAGAAACAAAGCAAAGACTATAATATCTCTCGCAAATCTGTCATTCCTGCAGCACCTGTTAACCAATTAGTCCGTAAATACTACACGATACCCAGAACGGAACAATTACGAGTATATTTATCCCGGAAATGTGTGGCTGATTGAGATTCCACATGCTTGGACTGCTCTTTTCACTGGTTGCAAAACACATTCAAATTACTCCCTTGTCTACCGTTTAGGCGTCGGCACGTTTTCATTTACCTGCAATAAGCGTTCGTTTTGGAACAACTAACAGCCTTCTCTTTCGTGATCCTCCGCAACAAAAGTAATTAAAGTATCTGGTCGTCATACGTGCGCAAATCGCAGTTATGTAAAGAATTCTTTCAGTTGTTAGAAACTCGAATTTAAACTTTCCAAGTTGCCAGTCATGGCATTGTATTGAAGGCTTTTAAAATCGCAAGATATAGTAGCCGTATCAGCTGGGAATCCTTGCGCAAGCGGGAAACACTTGAGCGCCATCCGTCAGCCCGAAGGAGATTCATCCATCCGGGATTATTCGATACATCTCCATCCGTCAACACTTATCATTACTGTCGTTTGAGCTACATTCTCCTTTAGCAAAAAACATCCAGATTCCAAGCTCGGCTGAAAAAACTCTATCCAGAGCTCATCTCCAGCAAAGCAATGCACGAACAACTATTCTTCGCAGATCGGGTAGAGCAATCACAAAAAATATCGGATCCAACGCAGACTGGATAGTGTACAAAAACAACGACGTCTGAAACACCGCAGACTGATAATCGATGTCCATGAAGCTAGCCAGTAAGAATAAGATATTCAGGGGTGTCCAGCAAATGGTCACACTTATCGTCAACAAGGTCAGCACAGCAAAAGCGTAATTACTCTCCTTGTCAGTTCGTACGGTTTTAGGAACGGTAGGTGGCGCTGCAGCTGCACTGGATACGGTTGTCGGAAGTGTTTGCATTTTTAACTCCCCTTGCTGTGTTGGATTGGGGTGTCGCTTAGGCTGAAGCCGGCGCCGACGGCTCATAAACCACAAGTACGGGTACGCCATTATGATCACGAAGTTTGGAACCAGATAGATGACAACCTGTATTCCCAAGTTGTACTCTGGATTAGCAGCCACATTCATGAAACATCCATTCGTTTCAATTGGTAAACGGTAATATACAGTATCCGCAATAACACCAGGGAGGCAAAGAGCGTGCACATACAGCCATGCAGCAATGCACAGTACCAGCGCTACCTTCATCGTGTTGTTATTTCGGTATGAAAACGGGAAAGTGACTGCCCAAACGCGATTTATAGTAATTAGAAAATGGGCATGACCGGTCACTGCGCCCAAGATAAAATTACCGTACTGATAGGTTGTGCAGGCGTGTGAGCCCAGCCACCATGAGGTGTACAGGGAATGGATGATTTCCAAGGGACCGTTGAGAATTGCGAAGCACAGGTTTCCAAAAAGCAGGCCACCTAGATAAATGTTAAATGGCAAGTGCAGACGCTTGTCAGCAATAAAGAGGAAAAGGACTTTGCCGTTAAGTATGATCATGCAGGGGAAGACTATCACCTCCATGACGGGTATTAGGCCCCACTGGGCAAGGGGATAAGTTAACTTATTCTCTGTTTTGTTAAGTGATCCGTTCATTTTGCCCGAAAACAATCTGCCGGGTTATAAAATTCCGGATAAGAATTACAAGCAGTTGGCGTAAGTAGGCAGTTTACTGAACAGACATCAACGGTTTCGGTTCGTTACTTCGACTATATTGAAAACTTAACTATAGGAACAACAAACCGAACCTCGCAACCGTTTATGTGCATGCAAAACTTTGCCATCTTGTAATCAATAACTGGGGTCACATATGTCTGAGAGGTGCGCAGATGATATCTCGGTTTATAAGTGCGATTGCTGTGCCATAATTACAGCTCAACTGCAGTGCTAATCTGGGAGCAGAGCAGCGGTGATGATGTCGTGCGAACAACATTCTCATGCTTCATCAATAAAGGAAAACACCCGGTGAGTGGAACAACCGTAGCTTAGTAGATAATATTTCCCATGAAACGACCAACTGATTGAGCTGCACGTTGTAAAACGGACTGCGGAATTAGTTCTGCCCTTTCCGTCGAGTGCCTACCGATCGATAGCTGGAGAATATCCGGCATGCGGTCAACTGGTTACCAAGAACGGAAATGTCATAACTACTGTTATTTCAGTTGGTGAAATGTTGCTCTGGCTCAACAACATCTCGAGGTAATGAGTAATTAAACAGAAATGCGGTGCACAATGCGCAATTAGCAGATGCTTACACAGTCACACTGCCTTCGCAGGTGATCAGTGGAAGAGTAACAGTCCTGCCGTACTAAAGGCTACAGCTGACAGAATGATTCGAGTAAATTATGCACAACTCGGTGCTGGCGGAACCCGATGATTTAAAGCAGGAAATTGTTTACGCTGCGTTTTGGTACGATACCACACTGCGTTTTCAAGGTTACACTGTCCCCTAGACGGCTCATTTCCCATGCACCCTACAGGGGACAGAATAACCTTGAAAAAATAACTCAGACAACGTGATATTGTAACAGTTTCTACTTCCGTCTTTGGGAAATACCAAGCACATACCAGGTAAAAAGAACTGGAGCTGGTATGATGGATATACAGATCTACTAAATACTGCGCATGCAGTCGTTATTCGTGCCCTTTGATCTTGCTGAGATATGCAAGTCCACCATGTGATATTTTAATTTACTTCCTGATATCCCGGAATAACCTGACATTATCGAGCGATCACAATGGAGTATGCCGCTGCCTCAAAAATTATGGATGAATTTCTAACCGATATCACCTCCAAATCCCATGTTAACCTTGTTATCTCCGTGAGAGGGGTGATCAACAATTTGATTGATTTAGCCAAAACCGGAGTTACTGGCGACCTGGTAAATATCATCATCCACAACGAGCAACAGCTGTCTGTGCTACCTGGACTATTGTCAGAACAATACCAATTGGCCACCGAAAAAATCCAGTTCTTTCAGTCTGAAATTATTGCAGCAAAAGAACAGGTCATCACTGCGAAAGAAGCCGAAAATGCTCTCCTGCGTCAAATCCCCCAACCGAACCAGCCAGGGACAGGGAAAAACGAACCCGATAACACAGAATCCTCCGAGCGAGTTCTCATTATTCGTCCAACGGTCATCGCTGATGCTGCACCAATCCCGAAAACATCCAGGTTATCTCAGAAGGGAATTCAAAAATTCAAGGAAGCGCTGCACGAGAACATCCCGGCGGAAGAAAGACGATTTGCTCTAACTGAAATTAAGCCCGGCTCTGGAAGATCGGTTATCATGAAATTTCCCACCAAAGAAGACTGCGAGAAAGGTAAGCTGGAAATATCAAAACGTACTGATGAACTGCACTGTTCCATAGCAGCGCCTCAGATAAAAAAACCGCGCTTGATCATTCGCAAGGTAGATAAAGTTGTCACAATGGATGAGTTTAAGCAAAAACTGGTTCAGCAAAATTCACTTGAGATGGACGGGGAAGAAGTTAAAGTTGTTGTGAAATTAGAAAGTGAAAATGAGGATATCTCAACTTGTGCTTTTGTCATCGAAGTTAATGCCGACACTGCTAATCTGCTTCTGAAAAGAAAGTGCGTCGCAATCGATTTTGAATCCTGTCCTATCGAACAGCATGTTCGGGTTATTCAGTGTTCAAAGTGCTGCCGCTTTGGTCATCGTGCCGAAAACTGCACGAATAACGCACGATGTGGCTTCTGTAATGGAAGCCATGTTTTCGATAAATGTCACCACAACTGGGACGATACACCAACTTGCCCTAATTGTTCTCCTGCTGATTCGAGTGCGTCGTACCGCTCTCATCACGCATTCGATCGTCGGCATTGCTCCGCTTTTTTGAAAACTAAAGAAAGACTCAGTCGAACGTTTAATAATCGAAATTTACAAAAAAACTGATGATGTGCATGAAAACAACTGGACTGACATCTGAAAATAATGCCGTCGCATATGATAGTAAAAATACCCCTGTTTCTGCTAAATGTCATGCTATTTCTGATTGTGCTTTTCTTGACCAACGACGCACATTCCTATCTTCTTTATCCGGCCTTTCTATTCAGCCAGACAATAAACTGTCTGGCAAAAGTAGGTTATCGCACTCTTCTGCTACTTCGTCCGTTTGTTCTCCTCCTGTATTACCTGAATATGTTAACGGCAGTCAGTTCCAAGAAAGTGTGAGAGTGGAACAACTGGGTACCACTAACGAAGGGACAGATAACGACGAGCAGACAAAGGGCAGTTTTGTCGGAGCGGGCGGCTTCGCTCTGGGTGCTGCCGGTGCCTCTGCTGGTGGCTGCAGTGCGTCTGGTCGAGGCGCGGGTGGTGTCGGGAGCGTCTCTGTTTCTGTTCTGAATGTAAACGGCCTTATGCGCATTGTAAATTCGTTTAGAACCGATTTCCTGAAAATAATTAATACGCATGATATTGCTGTCTTTGTTGAGACTAAACTGTCAGATAGCGACACGGCTTACGAGTCAACGGGACACAATTGTGTACATCACAGAAGAACGCAAAGAAAGGGTGGAGGCGTCAGTGTTTATGTCAAAAATAATTTTTCTATTGTTACCGTCAGAAGCGATTTTCAG
>JAQGAU010000563.1:0-26257 GCA_034698045.1 Paramacrobiotus richtersi
ATTTTATTTTCATTTTTGTTCGTTATATCATTTCATTTACACTTTAATTTCATTTATTTTTTATACATAAATTTTTTTTCTCATTTCATTTCATTTCCTGGTAATCTTTCGTGTAAGAAACGACAACACCGACGACACAACTCGACGATGACAAACCATCATTCGGTAATTTATTTAATAATTTAATCAACGGTAGTTTCGCTTTTTTTACAGTAAATGTGCACCTACAATCACAATATATTTTGTATGTTACGCTACTACTAGTAATCTACTACCAATGGCTACCATGAGTATTCTGGACACTGAAGCACTCACCGGTGATAAACCGTATCGACATACTCCGCAACCGCCTCCCGCAGATGTTCAAAGCGTCGCGCATTCTCCAGTTGAAACTGCAGCGCCTGCCACGCGCATTCCATGACATCCTCCATGAAATAGTCATCCAGGGCCGTGACGACCTGCCCGATGTTGTGCCGGAAGAGATTCAGCTGGTGACGATGTGAACTGTTGTCCGCATACTGGGCATCCGCCAACAATGCGAACGCGTCCTGCATGGCCCACACACAGCCTTTTATCCGCAGTAACCGGCTGAATACGGCACTGGCTTTCTCCATAATATCCGCTGTTAACAACATTCCCATCGGCCAGGAAATCTACAACAGCCAAGGCTATATATTTATTAATTAAAAATGATATTTATTTGAAATGTATACAAATATTTTTACAGCGTTCGCGTTGTAAGATTATAATTTCGATAAGCTGGCCTATTGCCGCAGAGGTGTAGTACAGTGGCTTCTGAAACTGCCGATATCGAAACCTTCGAACAACTAATGCATTAGTCCTTAAGACACAAGATTTCCTATTTTTTGCTGGTTTATTTCACCGTGTTTTTATCTAAAAATAATACATAAAAAGTCTAATATACGACTCCATAATCGAGAAATTTCATGCGAAACGAAAGAAACAAAGTACATTTCAGTGCCATGAATTACGCATTTTAGTTCCGATATTCCCTTCAACATTAACAATCGTTTACTGGATAACGTTATGTTATTTTGCAAGGATAATACAGACTATATATTTATTAATAAAAAAGATATTTATCTGCAATTTATACAGATATTTTTAAAGCGTGTCGCTTGAGATTATAATTATTCAATTTATTTTCGATAACGTGACCTATAGACGCAGAGTTGTAGTGCAGTGGCTTCTGAAACTACCGATATCGAGAATGTATGAAACCTTCCAACAACTAACGCATTAGTCCTTAAGACACACGATTTCCTATTTTTTGCTGGTTTATTTCACCGTAGTTTATCTAAAAATAGTACATACAAACGGAGCCTAACATGCGACGCTGTAATCGAGGAATTTCATGCGAAACGAAGGAAAAAGGAACATACATTCCAAGTACCACAGATGTCAGTGTCATGAATTTACGCATTTTACTTTTGATCTTCTCTTCAACATTACAAACTAAAAACTAAATTAAAACTAAAGTAAATTAAACTGAAAAACTAAATTAAACTAAGCTAAATTAAAACTAAATTAAAAACAACTTCAACATCAACATTTACTGGATAACGTTACGTTATTTTGCACGGATAAAACGGACTAAATTACCTTATACTGCAGACCGAGGTAGTCAGCAATATCATACGACTCCTTATCACTGGTCGACGAACAGGACACGGCCAATGATAAATCCCTCGTCACACGCTCCATCCATTCCGCTGGATAATTCTGCTCAGCCAGACTACTTTCGAATATGTCCAAAAAAGCAATAATACTCAAACAAGAACGCAACGAATGTTTCGCCGCCTGAAAATAAAAAAAAAGTTGATGTTTGCAGCATTTTTGGTGCGATTAAGTAGTACCCTCTGGAAGATGCCGGTAACAAACGGCAGAGAAAATGACCCGTCGCTCAGGAAGAAATAATTTCGGATAATGCGTAAATGGACCAGGAGATTCTGCTCATTGATGAAGAGATCTAACAGGGCAAACTCGGCCAACTCGATTCTGAAATAGACCATAAATAATGTAAAGAAGTGTTAAATCAATGGAACAAACAAGAAGGATTCTCACATCATACAAGGAAAATTTCTTGCGTCTTAGTTTTAACATAATTTTAACTATAAAATACATTAAATTATATTTTTTATTTTTTTTCATTAAATATATTATTTATAAATTTTTTTAAAAATATATTATACTAAATTATACGTGCCTCTCGTCAACTTTGATTACACAAATCTTCGGGACAATCCTGAATAAAATATATTACGTAGTAGAAGTCAGATAAACTGATGTGAATTCAGTCACTTCAATCTTCTTATTTTTTTCATTTCTTTGCGATTTTTACAAATGCTTTAAAACAAGACTGTACTTTCCTACATAACGGAAAATAGTCTATCAAACCAGGGCCGCCAACTTACTGAATGCTCGTCACAGGAAGAATTTCCTGCTGCAGTAAAGCTTTAAGAGAGCCCAAATTCCGCTCCAGATTCTGCTGGAAAAAGGACGGTTCGATTGTAGCAACAGTGATGCGAGGGATCAACGGACCGGTTTTAGCGATGTTTCCTGTATCAACAAACAAAAATATCGTTGAAAATTAACTGCATGCGACCACGAATTCTAATATCAAATTATAAACTGCAGAAAAATAATCAAACAATCCCCGTTTAAAAAAAATAATAAAAAATCCCCGTTACATACAATTACAATAAAGGCACATTATATTATGCAACATCAAATATATTTCATATTATTCAAATAATAATTACCATACAACCACTAATTACTTCGTATGAACCAGTTCCGGATAAACATTCTAATTGAACATTATTAAATACCTGGCGCGCACAGAGAAGCAGAAACCGACTGGTTTTTGTTTAAAATCTTCACGCGAATATCACCGGCATATGACTCCATTGCAGTTCGATATTTCTCCAGATCCTCCGTTACAGAAAAATGCAGCAATGACGGTCCAGAGGGATCACAAGATTCCAGTGGGAGGATCGGATGCAGCCGGTCAACGGCGCGAATCAGCTGTAAACATCGGCCACTTTCCACACAGTCCAGTAACGCTTCCGATAAAAACGAAGGAATTATCTCCTAAAAACACAACAACATAAGAGTCTCGGTTCAAGACTCATCACACCCAATATGTTGCAAAATGAGCAAAGTTTTTCAACGTCAGGTATGAAAAAATCAGGAAAATTACTTTATTGATGTCAATAAACTTTGGTTAATTTTAAGAAAAATAGAAAAAATAACGTAATTTTGTTTTAAAAAATTTTCTTAAAAATTTTAAAAATTTAAAATAAGTCAAAATTTTCTAAAACATGTTACACGTCTATGGAGATTTTAAAACCTCCTCACCGCAACATACACTCCAAAACAATCGAATCAGCGCGTTTTACATGATCCTTCTAGCAAATAAACCATGACTGCATAATTACAAAAAATCATTTGAACTTTAAACAGTTAACATTTATCCCGTTGAATAAATCTGCGGAATATGATAATTAATTTTGGAAAAGCAAGTTGCTGTGAAATCTGTTAACTTTCGGGAAGGACCTACTTCTGAAAAAATTAACTGCTCAACCGGCATTTTTTCCACTTTTTCAGCCAATATTACACCGAACTCGCCAAACGGATCGTCAAAGTGACCGCATAGCGCCAACCGGGAAGCGAAGAAGAAGAAAGGCTTGGCTGACTCTTCCAGGAGGAACAACACCAGGGATAATAAGGATTCAGTTTGCAGGCATTCCTCGGCACGATCATATAAATACTGTAGTAATGCATAACTGGAATCTGGCAATCCAATGGAAATAAATTCGACAACATCGGAGCATATCTAGAGAAAAGAAAAAGCGAAATGGCAAGTGTGGTGAATACATTAGACTTGGTGAATTATAATGCTAACTATACATGACTGCCGCCTCAGATACTCATGCCATAACCGCATGCAGCGGTCGATTTCGCGCCATAACGCACAATGGATTAACGTCGTGGCGATTGGCTGATCGATGAGTGTGGGCGGTACGCAAATTACATTTAGCTAAATCATGTGCATTTCTAATGCAGCCGTCGTATATCGTGATTGCGTCTGCATTGCTTCGCTGAGTCACTCATAAAACTGAAATAAATTAATAAAAAATTTTAAATAATTAATTTTTAATTATAAATTAATAAAAAAAATCTAGCGAACAGTGAATACTGTACCTCAAGCAAAGCAACCAACGGACGACTGAACCGGCGCATAATATCACAGATTTCCAGTAGATTCCGAGATACTTTGGTACTGCAGTCCACATTTAAATGCCAAGTGGACAAGTAGGATTTCACACCAGAATAGAACTGCCGGAAAGTGTCGCCGACAGGCTCCTGATTGGCACTGTCCAGGAACACTCGCAACTTCCACACCATACTGCCTCCTGTAGCAGCTTCCGCACAGAGAGATTCCGCCACAGCTGGACTGAGACCTTCCACGCAAAACGTATCGACCGCTCTAAAACACAGAATAAAAAAGTGAACATAACAAGAACTAAACGAATTAAATACAATAATAAAATAAAAGAAGCGAAAAATTTTAATACACGTACAACAAGCAGTGGTGATGGAACGGAATAAAATACCAAACAAAAAATGTATAATAACAAAAATGTAACAAACAAAATAATTCCAGCAAGTGTATTTGAAAAGCAAAACCAAATCCATACACATACGTACCAGATAAAACATGATTATTAATTAATTATCGAAAAACAAAAAATTTCCAGTAAGATAAATTTAAAATTATTTAATCTATTCTAAATTGTTCATATTTAATAAAATAGACCTGTTTCGGTTATCTGAGCATGTTATTCATTCAAGCATTCAAATGCGACAGGAGCGAAGAACATTCATCGTTACTCACCGGAAACTCTGGTCTTCTTCATCCTGTTGAAACAGAGACGACGGAAGTCCCTTGAAAACCTTACAGATCTCCTTAATAAACTGCTGGACGGTGACCGATAAGACAGGTCCGTTGAAAGCTCCTTGGTAAGCCGTAACGGTGAAATCGTTCACGGCTGGAGCGAACAAACAGTCACCAACGTAACGTTGTTGTGTTACTTGTGTATGAGAGATCTTTGGGATGGCCGGTTGTGCTGGATGAAGGGGCGGAACTGCGATTCGATTGGGCCGCTTTGGACGATCGTTTTGAAGCGAATTTCGCGTCCGCACACTTTCACTGAAACCATGCGTAAATACCACATGCTAAAAAAACTCGTAAGTTAATTGACAAATGTTAAAAATATTCATGAATTAATTGAACAATGTTAAAAATATTCCAGAATAAATTTTAAAATTTAAAAAAAATTCATAAATTAATTGAGAATGCTGCATAATTCACGGTTCGTCATTGCGGCAATAACTAACGGGTGACACCGTGACGCGCAAATTTTGACCGCGTGTTCGAGTCTCCGTAGCTGCCATCCCCGAAATGAGAATGCCGCATTTCAATTGTTACTTCGTAGCCAGACTATCATACTACATTTTCACTACAACAAGTCTCTTCCGAAATACAAAGCCGCTATAGAAATAATTTTCGCGGAAATCGACCAAAATACGATACTGTCCAAAAGAAGAAATTCGAAATTCGCTTTTTACCAGATCGGCACGTAAGGCAGCCCCGGACCAGACATAAATTAGCAAATAGATACCGTTCGAAAGAGCATTCTTTCCTCCTCCAGAATGTATAAAAATTTCGACCCATCAATCAAATTAATAAAACAAGCTTAATGAAGGAACGGGGTCAGCTAGGTCCGAATTCCCATGACCAGCCCAGGGATGACTGTTGACCTTAGTGGCTACGGGTCGGTTATCATCGTACCGCGCTGTTTTAAATGTTTTTAGGTACTGCAGTGACAGCTCTTGTAAAACTGAGCAAGGACAGTTTTTTCGCATCATCCACACAAAAGCAGCAATAAATCCTTCTTGGACATATAAGTTGTTAAATGATAAAACTCATTATTTACAGATAAAGTACCAAAAGTTTTGATTCAGTCCTAAATTCCAGTAATGGATTTAACCCGTAAGATTTAACCACATCGAACTGCGAGATCTTCTTCGTCGTAATCGCTCAAAAGCGACAAATTTAAGCTGCAGAAACACACGGGCCGGTAATTTTTCATATCCACATCATGGGACACCGGGAAGATGTACTAGATTTAGTCAGGGCTAATTTCTGAGGACACGTTTCATGGATGCCCCAGTTATTAAAACACGGTTTTTGAAGAGGAAGAACTGCCCTTTAAAACGAGCTATCGTCGGATTGCATGCGTTGCAGCGTTCAGGAGATATCAAGCACCGAAACGTCGGTCAAAAATTGCGCGTCACCCGGTATATACAACAATAAATTTCTATAAAATATAATTCGATCGACAATGCTGTACTTAAGAAGAATACGGAACTGAAACAAAAACCACGAAATTTGACAGAAAAGCAACGGAAAAAATTAGGCGCCATTTTCAACAGTTACAAACACAACAAACGAAAAGAAACATACGTACAATATTTCGGATCGTGGTGGGAAAATCTCGGGAGATGAGCCTTGACAATCATAATTCAGCTGCTCTTTTTGAATATCCCAGAATACCTGCAGCAATTGAAAAATTACTGGAATTTTTAATTTTACAGAAAATTCCAGTTCAAGAAATTCAAAAGCATCAAATAAATTTCCGTTTGAACAAGCCTAATTATTATGAAAAGTTTGATTCAATTTATTACAACAAAATGTAAACCTGAAAGAAGACAAACAGAGTCTCAGATAACGGCAAAAACACACCTGTTCGCCCTTCCAGCCATCGCCGTACGATTTCCGAGACAAAGTAGCTGGACTATTCTCAGGCTCCTCATTCTGGAGTAAAGAAAGGAAGAATGCAATCTGGGTCCCAGACTCGTACTCTAACAACAAAAAAGCATCACAAAAAATTAAAACAAAAACACGAAAAAAGAACCAAAACATATTAAAATCATAATCAAAGCAGGAAATATGAAAATTCGAACAATTTTATTGAAAAAATAAAAATCCAGTGCAAACAAATATTCTTAAAAATCGCAAATAATGCTGCCATTTACCCAGCAAATTATCCAGTGAATTCTTCACTTGTCGGGCATAATCTTCCCCCGAAACAAGAACAGCATCGACAAGCAAAGTCTCCACATCCAGCTGGTTCTCCGCTGAAGAGTTCCGCTCGGAATGCAGCACGTCGTTCCAGAATATCTTTTCCAGCTTCTCCACTGAATCCAAGGGTTGCCGAACATGGTCTTCGTGGTTGGCGATGAGGGAACGGCAGAGATTTCGAATTTTTGATTTGAGAATCACCCCTGATTTGGATAGATCCTCGGATTTCTGCGATGGCAGACGCGCTGCCAATGAGCGCGGGTTATTCATATCCGTTGTTCACGGGGCTGCACTGCGAGAAAACTTGTGCAGAACCAGAGATAAATGGGTTGTTAGCAAAAATTAGGCGTTCTGTCACAGAACTTCTGCACACGGAATAATCACAACAAAAGCATTCGAAATCAAATATTCGAACCCAGAATATTTCTACCAGCAAGCGCCAAAATTAGTCGTGATACGAGGAATCTACAAGGGGCCCAGCCCCCATTAAAGCTCCAAAAACTACAGCTCAACCGCCCCATACGTTACAGTTCACAGTTCTTTCCACGGACCGGGCGGTTCGGTATCTGAAATGCTCAGCTGATTAGCAGCTGATTAGTTAGCTCATTAGCATACGTCCCGCCGCCATATATGAAGTACCGTAACAGAAATCACTTCTTGCTAGAACTTCCGCTAAAGCCGGTGCTTCTGTTGCATTTTGGTGTGGTGTGTAATACCGTAAAACAAGCGCTTTTTCACATCTTTCACGCACGTGCTTCTGAGGGCAGAAGTTCGCAATATACTTCGAAAACATTGACACTAGGTTTGATCACACAATCGCTTCGGAGGCGTTTTGGAAATTAAATAGCACCGAAATATAACAGCCCGAAACGCGAAGATCTCTTTGTTAACTGCTGCAGCTGCAGTTCTCGTGAGTAGTATCAAATCTAAAATTTTATTGCTACAGAAAATTCTTCGACCGTTTTTATAACGTCAGGAAGTGGATTTTTTGACATGACATTGTTGAGGATACAGATCTGTGAATGTACGAATGTATGAAAATTAATGACCTACGGTATACAGTGTGTAGTACTGTGTACCTAGACGTATACGTCCACCATCGTGCACATGTGCTATAATATGCGTTATATGGCTAACAATGTAAAATCGTATCTACAGCTAGTACTGCGTTCGAACGATTCTTCGAAAGACACTAGAATTATAGGTATACAGACTTCGAAAGATAACCGCTTGAGAACTCAGAGCGCGATTGCACCGGCAACGGAAATCGGCATCAGCAGAAATGAAAACCGACATCATCGAATGTACCTTGCGACATAGATAACTTTGCTTTCTATAATTGTCCGCAGATACTCCAGTGATCGGCATCAACACGCTGCAACAACTGACGCCGCCAATTAGCGAGTATCACGCAGTGAGTGATTAAACTGGGAGTTGATAAACCGGGACCCATTCCAGACGTAACTCCCCTCTGACCTGATAGACCATGCAGCAACAATACCCCAGATGTACAATAACACAAACTGACACTGCCGTCCCTTTTCAGCTTCCTATGGCCGTAGGGTTAATACATTTCCCAGACGACACAACATAGACCCATTGACTGCCGACAAGACTCCTCGTCACTAGCGTGACGAAGCTGTTTTAAGAAATGATGAACCTATTACAAAAGTCCCCATTACGGGAAATTAGCCGTATCCTCAGCAGACAAATGTAATCTGCAACTGGGGAATGGATCCTTGTATATCCCCGGAACGTAGCGAAACGACTGCTCAGTTGTCTACGCAACAGCGAGCTACGTCATTCAATCGAGGGGTGGACGATTGGTGCACAAAAGATCCGTACCATTAGCTACTGTTACCAACACTAGGGGCATTCAATTAGAGCGTGTTAACCCGGGACTGGAGCACAGCCATTCATCAGGCTATCACATCCGGCCACGCTTAACTTCATTTTCTTCACATCCAGCGAACAAATGACTGCCTTGACACAATCGACGTGTCAGGGATGAAGGCCAAGGACAGGGCTGGAAAATTGTGTTGATTTAAACAAATGCCGGTTGGCTATTGAGTACTACGCTGATTCCTGTCAGATTCTCTTTTCTCCTTTGTGAAATCTTTGCAAATACGGTTGCTGGACTTTGCTTTCATAGTTCAGCTGAATGTACAGTAAATTCCGAGTTTCTGCCATACACATGATGAGCACTAGTTGTTGATGATACTATTTATCGAAAAAAATCGAAACGGATTTCTTTGCACGATTACAAAATGTACGGAATGGTCATCCAGTCGATGGTGGCATATCTCCAGCAAACTTATGGCGAAGAAGTTTATCAAGAACTGATCGAGTCTGCCGGCTTACCTGTGGCCGTATTCAACACACACGAGGTCTACCCAGATCGGTATATTAAAGCACTCGTAAAGAGCGCGTGTGTGATTCTGAATGAGGACAAGCAGGCCGAGCATTATTTGGAAATATTCGGGAGAATGTTCGTCCTGGTGAGAAACTAGCACTGCTGGACGCTTTATGGGCAATAAGGCCGTCGTGAACTGCTAGTACTGCGATTAAGGGCTCGAGTTCGAAATCGATGGGTTTATTGATAAGCAAAAAAGCAATTGCCAGTACAAGATGTCGCTGGCTAATTTGCTGACATGGCGATGCTGACAGCCGCATGGGATTCATTAGAGAGCTGGGATACGATTGGTTGAATAACGGTCTACCAGTTGTGACTTGAATTTCAAATGCAAACTAAACATAAAAATGTTCTGTGAACAATATACGTGTACCTGCAACTACTGCATATATTTAACTAAAATGAAATGTTACCGTTTTTTTCAGTACTGTCACACTTATGGACACGACAAGGTAAGTCGCACATATATCGTGTAGTTTCTCCCTTACGCACATTTCTGCATGACCCAGCTTTTTGTATCCAGATTATGCGGGCGTCCGGGCGGCATTTGCGTGACTTGATCCGCAACTTGAACCACATCCATCACTGCATGCGCTACAGTTATCCCCGCATGATCCATCCGTCCTTCATTGTTGTCGCCGAGGATGCGACCGGCATGGTGCTCCATTATGAATCCGTTCGTCAAGGTTTCGCACCTTATGTTACAGGCCAGGTGGACAATGTAATGGCTGCGTTCCATACTGATGCTTTGTAAACTTGAAAAAATTCTTGCTGCAAAACTAGAAAAACTGCTCTTTATTCTTTACTGAAAGTGGCAAACAAGGTAAAATAGTATTCTGTATGGATCCATTACATAATTCGCATTAATTCACGTGTTACTGAAAAAAGTGTTTAATTTTTTTTCAAACAATAACTGTACCAAAAAATCCGTAATGATTTTTTGGATTATTGTAGAGGTGACCTTTACGGTTTCATTTACTAAGATAAAGTACTAACTGTCGCCTATCGGTCTTAGCTGAAGGAATTAGCCACGAGCGCCGACTTTTTCAACAAACCCTATCTGAACGTCCATGTCCTGGATGAGCGCGAACTGACACAGCGTGGATCATATCTGACCGTATTACGCCTGGATTTCCCCAATACCGGATATGTGAGTTCAATATCCGGTTACAGTCGCCAGTTTACACCCCGGTTTCCCTTTCTCAAGCCGCAGACATTTTTCAATATTCTTCCCTTTAGTCTGTGTAAGTCAACCCCCAAACCAAACGCAGCAGACCGATTAACTCCACAATTCTCTAAAAGCTTGTCTCTGGTAAACGCAACACCGCTAATCACAGCGTGAATCCATTCATCAGTCTATGTTGGTGTTTACCAAGCGTCTGGTGATGTCACTTGGTTACAGTTCTCAACGAGCATCTCATTGTGGAACGGTGCAGTGTGCGACTGCAACGGCTGTTCGAAGAGAGGATTGTTGGGCGACATTTGGGAGAATTCTTCCGGGCGTCGCAACCCAATTTTAATTTGACTTTTCAAGAGGTTCGCGAGACGCTTAAACGCAAACAGTGCACGAAATGATAACCTTATTGCTGATTGTTGCAGGTGTTGCATTTGCAAGATGTTGTGATTGAATTGGAGTCCATTCCCACCATACTAGTAGAGAATCCCGTTAATCAACAGTCCTACATGTCGCCGCATCGCGTCCTGCTCAAAGGGCAGTTCAAACAGATGGCAAAGAATCGTGTCCTTTTCATCAGCTCGACGCCAACGTAAATCAAACGAAAATCCTAACTGCAACTGCTTAGACAGTTTTCGTGTTATAGACTGAGTGACCTTTCGGATTTAGAGCGCATTGGGTTCTACCTCAGTGATCTACCCCTGCACAGCGGATCGGCTGATTTAGCGGCCTGTGGCTGGCATTCTACTCAGAACACTTTTCGGCATTTTCAGAAAGAGACGGAGAAGAGCAAACAGCTGGAAGATTCGCTCAAGAAACTGGATGAATGGCAGCAACGCGGTGATTCGTTGCTCATGTCTATGATTCCAAAGTAAAGTACCAGTAAAAAATGTATGGTTTTAAAGACTTCGTAATTACGAGTTTATTGCAGGTATATTATCGAGAAAATGATGCAGAGTGGAGCGTATCATTTTTGCGAGGTATAGGATACCGGCTGAACGAGCTTATTAAATTGGTCATCCAGAGCGAAATATTTGGATTTTGCAGCCCTATGATGAGGTCACTATTATGTTTGTCCGTCTCTATGATTTCAATGTTGTATGGTAAGTCACAAGTCTCGGAAATGCGTCTGGTAAACAACATCTGAATTTCAAGGAAAGTAATTTGCTATTACATGCATTCACCTGTAGCTCACAAATCGCTCCAACGGAGATTGTTAAAATCGTTAGCAAATGCTGGAGCACACTGGACAGTTTGACCGGTAAATTTACTTCATTGTATCATTTACTATGTTGGCAAAACTAAACACAATATTTCTGAATCTTCGACACAGATAATTATGACGTCTTCAAAGTGGAAAATCGCGGGGAGGAGTACATGGTATCTCGGCAGACGCGTTGCTCTTCCAAGCTTTGTCAGTTGTAGATGTTTAAAGTATGATTCATATAGGTTGCAAGCGGAATACCGATTAAAAATGGTAACCAACACGCTAGCGAAACGGCCAGTCTGGGGCTAAAGATTATGGAGACGGTGACCAACATGGATTTTGCATCGCTGCCAGATGACAAATTGCAAATACGTATAGGGATAAATTCAGGTACGGGGCGTTTTGCTTACAGAAAACTTTTCTTAAAGAACTCTTAGAGAAGAGTGCACATCTGACCTTTTCTAGGGCCAGTTGTCGGCGGGGTCGTTGGACTGCATCTGCCTAGGTTCTGTATTTTTGGTGATACCGGTGAGCAGCGCAATTATCATTTTCTTAGCGCATCTACAATGTTGTAACTGTACAATGTACCACATACTGCATAAAACTACTGTATTGAACTACAGTGTGTGCTGATCACCGTTGCGTATAAATATTTTAACTTGTATGCTAACCGTTTAGTCAATGTCCAGTATTCCAACATATGACGCAAAATTTGCTTTTGAGTCATGCTAAATTACTATATTACGTACTTTAACTGTTTAACAAGTACTGACAATGCATCACGTGCGCATTGCAGTGAACACAGCCTCGCGGATGGAATCTTCGGGCATCCGTAGGGATCTTTTGCTTTATATTCTTATCTTGCAACTTTGAGCATTCATTCCTATGGTAATTTCAGCCTTTCGGATTCAGTGCAGTCAATCGACCAGAGATCTTTTGGCGGAAACGGGCGACTTCGTATTGACAGAACGAGGCACAATGAAGATCAAGGTACATGCGATAGATCTAGAGCGATAGAAGACATTGGATTACTATCAAAGACATTGTGGTTTTTGTAATTTTCTTATCGACATTACAGGGAAAAGGCGAAATGACGGTCTACTGGCTCGTAAGCAAATGTGGGGTGGAATTCAGCATCGAAATCAACGAACGTACGTGGCTATCGCCCATGACGTCTTATACTCCCGATCCCGCTTCCCCAAGTGCCAATTAAGAAATGGGAGGTTATTTAGTCCACATGGAAATGGCTCATAATCAGATGAGCAGCTCACTGCATCAACGTCGTCGTCGTTTTTGCTTGTTGTTTTGTATGCCAGTTGCAACGAACGCTACCGCGGTTATAGTCAGCGACTCGAACCGAAAGGTTCTATACAAAGAGAACTTTTGTTTCGCTACGACTGAAGGCAAACACCACAACCCGAAGCCGAAAACAATGTGCCAGTCGAACACAAAATGTGTCCGACTACCGATACGAGTGGTTCTGTCGACTGAACCGTGCTTGAGTTTTCTAAATACAAACGATAGCTCCTTTTTTAAAGGTTTTTACAAGTCGTTTCCTCGAAGTTGCACTGATGATTATTACCACAGCACTCGTGCAACGCAAAAAGCGTGCGAGTACATCTAACAATAAGCGTAAGTAACAGCTTCAGAACACGGGGACCTAAATTCAAGAAACGAACCACGACCACACTGGCAGTTTCACCTACAATCCTACAATAAGATTTAATCTCGTATTTCTTTCTGACCTTGCATTACCACGCAGGTGCAATAACCCAACACCGTACTTCTGTGTGTGTGCATAAATCTTTCACGCGAAAACGGTTTTTAATTTTTTATATCGCTGCGTCAAAAGTTATGACGTATAACAATTGTGACACACAACCACGCAGGGCTGGAGCCTAAAATTTGAATTCACTTTCCTTTTAACATGGCTTTCCTTGTAACATATTGTCACGAAGACTGAGAGATCTACCCCGAAAATCTCCCTAAAACACGGAAACTACCCGGAGCCTCGATCCCGGAAACAAAGGAAATCTTTATTTCAAGATCCGAGCGCAGCTCAAAGTAGGAGAATCATAACTAAACTCATCCATCGGGTTGCAACCCGTACCCACACTCATCAACCTAACGCTAGACCAGCGATCATGACGTCACATAAGAACATCCAATCATAATCTAGCCAGCACACCCATAGGGCGTGACACGTCCCTCCGCTCTGGGAAGGCTGGCCCTCCAGCCGACAAAACAAGAGAGAACAACAAGAAAAGAAAGAACAGCAGAACAAAGCACTGATTAGTGGACACTAGGGCCAGGAGACAGCGATGGTCCAACGTCGCAGTTGATGCGGTTCCGATTGGCCATCCGGTGTACGTGACGTAATCCAGCGAGACGTCCAACAACCATTATCGTTCTCACGTCAGTTGCCTTTTAACAGGTGGTGTCCATCCCGTATCACAACATGCTCTTGGCATCAGCGGACGCCAAAGGCCATGGTGGTCGTGTCCGAACGAGGCTGCGATAGGACACAGAGTACAAACCAGCGTTTCAGCTGAACAACCAGCGCTGTGACAGCGGTACACCATTCCAAAGAATGAAAACTTCCAGCATGTTAATTAAACCACCGGTATGCTGAAAAACAAATACGGCCCACCATTCCGAAGAATGAATTTAACAATAACCGGAACTGGATAAACCAAAAAATAATGCTTCCCGGATTACCCTGAATTCAGTTTAGACACCGCACATTCTGCGAATACCAGAATACCAGCCAAGCCGGTCTGATAGCGCTAAACCTATTTAGACAAGTTTCACGGACCAGATAATACCACAGAATATGCGCGTACGACGTTACGCTTCCGGTATATACCGTTTTTGTTCTACAATAAATGCTGGACGTACTGCACCGCAAAATATGCGCGTACGATGACCAGACTTCCGGTTGAGTACCGGTCCATGTCACAAAACCAGTACCAGTTACCAACGGAACTGGTCAAACCAGAAAACAATACTTTCGGGGTAATCACGATCCGAGCCTGATAACGCGCATCATCGCGAGAACCAGCGCTACCGTTTAGATAAGCCGAGTAAAACTCGTACGCATGCTTCAACCTGGTATGATCCCGCTAACGATTAGTCCAACGTCGCACTAATCACATCATAATGCAAAATACGCGCTGATGATGCATCACTTCCGGTTTAACACCGTTCACATCTTCAGTTATTAAACTTCCGGTACAGCACCGTTTACATGCAACAAGATCGAACTTACGATATTGCACCGGTTTGGTGACGTCACATCAGATAGCGGAAATACGAAACAATTCACCAGGTATTAGTTCGTTGAGAAACTTGCGACAACACGGTGGTTTTCCGCATAACCTGCGATCCAAAAACAACAATATTGCGGATAAACCTTGCAAACAAGTCAACAATACATCAATAAATCCAGGTGTATCCTGTTTTGAGCAGACAAATCGTCAAATCAGACTGCATTCAATTGCAGATCCATCCAGCACATCAGCATCAACCGCTCAACAGATGCAGGTGGATCTGGAACGTTCGTCACGATAATGCGCGTAATACTGCACAACATCCGGATGAAATCCGCTATAACTGAAAGAATCCACGCCGACAGACTGTCGAATGCATTGCTGATCGGTAATACTCCACAAATGACCTGTGCTCTTACGACAAAATTATCACCGAAAATAATCAGCGGATTAGCTGATCGAGTGTGCTTCGACGCAATAATCGAAAATTTGCGATTATTTGGCGTATGGCCAGATTTTCTTTGAACAGCTCTGCGTGAGTGAATGCGTGCTATATCTGCATGCTTTAACTTTTTCAGCTCAATCGGGGGCGTCCCGTGCCGATGACGTAAGCAGCTAGGACGCTGGAGTTTCGGATATCGTGCGCTGTTTTGCCGTATTTGAATACGGCTTTCGTGACAAGTATATTTCGTGGCTTTTGCGATATCCGAAAACACGGCTTTCGTGATGACTAGCATTTGTGACTGAAAAGAATCAGAATCCGCGTGATCACCGCGCTGTACTAAACTGGGTTGGACGGGTAAAGCCCCGGTTGCTGGTTGCATTTCCTCTTCGGTCTGCAACCATTCTAACTGTTCACCCGATTCTTTTCCAGCAGTAATGCTGCTTTCGGTTAGACAACAATAATGAACAGAGTCAGCAGTCGAAACAGGAGGAAATGCCTGATTTTTCACAAACTTGTGTCGGTCTGGGCAAAGTAGTAAAACAGCTGTACCAGGTTGAATCCCTGTTTCCATTTCACTGACTTTTGGCTGCTGTGCCAGCTGACCTACTTTCTCACCAGCATTAACGCTGCTGACAGGCAGGCTATTGTTCGCAGCTACTGGCTGATTTTGCTCGGAGGCCAACTTTTGGCCAGCAGAAAAGCTGTCATCTTGTTTGAACAGGCTGGGATTTGCACACGGCTTTTTGCCGGTTTCGTGCAGTGTAATCGGGGTAATTTCCGCTTTACAATCTCTTGCGTTCTTCTGTTCAAAATACACTTTCAAGTGCTCCAATATCTTCGCAGTGCATGCGTTATTCTCATGTTTAAATCGTGCTTTAAGTTGAGCAAACAGATCAACATCCGCATTTTCTGCGTGTGAAGTTTTAGCTATAGCGATACTACGCATATACTGCGGTGGATGACTGACGATCGGCTTTTCACGCGGGTAAATCCCCGTTCCTGCTGAACCGTAGTACACATTCTGCATCATTTTCGTAAAACAATAAGGTTCACAAAACCTGACCTGTCTCCAAACCTAGACGTGCGTGAAACGACAAGGTCCGGTGCGGGCTGTCCGGTCTGGAACCACAAACAAACAAGCAACGGGAAAAGCGCACACCGCCATTTCCCGAAAGATGGGAAAAATTCATAAACCCCAGGAGCGCCACTTGTCACGATCTAGCGCGCATCTGTTTACCGGTATTTTTACACTGCTTATGCATAAAATTAATTGACAGATATACTGTCGCATAGCTTTTCGAATATTCAAAGGGCATCGACGGAGTTGGGCTGGGCGAATGGAAATGCCTGTCCGACACATATATACCCAATAACTTGATGGCAAATGTCTCCGGATTTGAGTAAGTGCCGTTACCAGCATGTAACTGCACACCCTCTCCATTAAATGCTGCGCAACCAGAATTCCCGTTCTCCAACAGCTAGCATTCTCTTACTCCACGGACTGAATTTCGTATGAGTTTTTCTTCCAACATAAATGTTCACCTGGAGGCAAAAATGCGGTCCGTAAGAAACTTCGCTGGCCGTGCTTTAGCTGCTGTTCCACTCATGACAGAGGCGGCCGTAAATGTTACCTGTAGGAGCGAATTTCCGTTCCGGGAGAATTATGCTGAGAAAACATATCTACGGTAACATATATATATATAGGACAAAGCATGCTATCGTAGAGAGGATCATTATTGTCAGCCCGGCCGGGGATACTTTAGCCAGAAGGAAATGTGTTGTTACCGACTGCATGCAGCTCAGAATTGTAGATGAAGCTACAGGCACATCGACATCCTGTTAAGCCATGTACTTCCTAATGATCCATTTTAGACCACGCCTACTGGGTAATCCCACACTCCAGCAACCACGTACATTTAAACTGGGATAACTTAAACATACGGCCGCTGTTACGTGGACACCCATATTATGTGTACTGTTCTTCATGCATCCGCTGTTTGTGCACCTAGCCCAGGTTTCTGTAGCATATTTTGAATACAGTTGTCATTAATGATCTAAATGATCTCTCATCTTGATGCCCTGCAGCAAGTGTCTGCGATCAATGTCTATTCTGGTTCGGGACTTAAACAGAGTCCCGACTTTGACCATGGATTAAGGTGCACATCACACTGTACACATGCGAAGCACATGAGCCACGGAAACAGCAGAGTGCAAATTTTGAGTTATAAAAGAGTTCGACGTGAGTTGACCATTATACAAAACTTGTGGGAAAATGTATGGTCTTTTGTTACAATCAATCGCGGCATACCTACAAGAGACATACGGGGATTCAACTTATAAGAAGATTTTGGACAAAGCCAGTGTCCCGGTTGCCATCTTCAACACTCACGAAATCTATCCTGATGAGTATGTGGTACAGTTAACTGAAGGCGCGGCTGAGGTGGTCGGTGATTGTCAAACTTCTTTGGATTATCTGGAACTATTCGGACGACTGTTTGTGCAAGTAAGCAACACTTCCATTAGCAATAGTAAGCAATATCTGTAGTAAGCCGTATGAATTCTTATTACAGTATTGCCACACTTATGGACACGATAAGGTTGGTTCACTGGCGCAAAAAAACAGCATCGTTATGTTTTGTGTTTCTTTCCATGCAGATTTTACGCGTGTCTGGCAAGAATTTCCGGGATGTGATGAAGAACATTAATCACATCCACCACTGCATGCGCTACAGTTATCCCCGGATGATGCATCCTTCGTTCGTTGTAACGGCGGAAGACCGTGACGGGATGGTGCTTAATTATGAATCCTGCCGCAAGGGTTTTGTACCTTATGTTACCGGCCAGGTAAGAAATTAAAGGTTTATTTGTAGTAAACTGGGATAATCAGTTGACGCCGGGGCGACGCAGATAGTAAGGGAAGCAGTAACACAGACTGACATATCAATTTATGAAACTTCCTCCTGCGCGAGATAACTCTGCAGGGCAGGCGCTACACTTCCGTCCAAGAATAACTAAGCATCTCTGCTGATGTTTGATGCCGTTGTTGTGCGCTGTCTAGCTGCAAAGATCGCCGAAACTAGTGTGCGGTTTTCTCATTCGATCAGCTTGTACTTGCATTTTTGCAAACATTATAAACCATACAAATAGTTTGAGTTACTTAATTTCTAAAGCCAGATCAGTAGCACAGCTTAAGCAGTTTCAGAAGATCTTATTGCTGAAAGTTTTCTAGTAATAGAACCTATCAGTCTTTTTAAGATGGTTTATTTCGGTAGCTCAAGGAATTGGCGTTTCGTTTTTTCAACAAGCATCTGGACAATGTCCGAGTTTTACACGAAGAAATAGTTCCGACACGCAGCACATTTCTCACCGTACTTCGTCTGGAGTTCGATAACGCCGGCTATGTGGAACGTCCCAGTGCTTCTCAAGTCAGATTATGCCGACGTTTTGCGCAGATCACCACTAAGACTCTTTTCAGCATCCTGCCTTACAGCCTCTGTAAGTCGTTTGGGAAGTTCGCCACCTGTGCTATTACATTGACTTAAGACCAGATTTCCGCAGATTTGAATCGATCTTTGGTTGTTGTGCAATGTGGAGATAAGCTGCGCAGATTATTCGGCGAATCCATCTCCGGAAAATTCCTCGGTGACCTTTTCAAGCCGACGCAGCCCTCCTTCGATCTTTCATTCGAAAGGGTAATTTCGAATACAAGCGAAAGATATCGCCGAAGTATGCGAAATGATAGAGGTGGACGTAAGTTATCGAGGCTTTACGTTGTAGATTTTGCATCTGCAAGATGTTCCTATCGAAATGGAATCCCTGTGGTTCGTCGTTCAGGAGGATCCTAAAACCAGAGAGAAACAAATGACAACGCAGAGGCTATTGCTCAAGGGCCAGTTTAAGCAGACATCCAGAAACAGCATCCTGTTCATGAGCTCAACACCAACGTTAGTTTCATAGAGATACTGCTGTTTACAATTTAATGCACATGTACCGCATGTGCAGACGTTTACGTACGCTTACACTATGTCATAAGCGTACCATTGCACAGGGTAGCCGATTTGTCCGATCTGGAAAGAATTGGCTTCTTTATCAGCGACCTTCCACTGCACAGTGGATCTGCCGATCTGGTGGCTTGTGGCTGGCACTCACAGAAAAAGGTTTTTCAGCATTTCCAAAAGGAAGCGGAAAAGAGTCGCCAACTGGAGGAATCGCTGGCAAAACTGGATGAATGGAAGAAACGCGGCGATACGCTTTTGGAATCGTTGGTACCTAAGTGCGTGCATCAGCCTGCCGATTACGAAGACAGCCTTGATGTATGCTTTTCTTGCAGATACGTCCTGCAAAAGCTGCAGTTTAGTCCTCTGCACGGCACCAACGGATATCATTACTGTGAGGTAACAGCTGAATGCACTCAAATAAGGAACTACGTACTTTAAAAACTATGGCATCTTTGTAGTTCTTCGAATCCGTTACGGTTGGTTTTATTCGGATGTACGAGTTTGGTCGGTTTTGGTAAGTTGACGGCGGTTTGCAGCACCGCATTTGCTTGTCTAAATTGTTAAGCTTTTATGTAACCATGAATTTGCAGCTCGACCCTTGCCGCAACGGATCTGCTGAAACTTGTCAGCCATTGCTGGATGACCATCGACGCGCTATCCGGTACCTTGCATCAAATCAACAAAAAGTTATGTGCCTGCTTATTCCCTGGAATTTCTGTCGTAGAGAAATTTCAGGTTGTGAAAGTGGAAAACCGTGGCGAAGAGTATCTGGTACAATAGAATGTGGGCAGCTTACAAGTGATAAATGAGCACTGAATGGTTAAGAACAGATTGCGAGTGGCATTCCGGCAATGAGGCCTTGTCACCATGCTTCGGAGGCGGCAGCGCTGTCGCTGGAAGTGATAAAATTAGTGGAAAAAATGGACGTCCTATACTTGAATGATAAACGGCTCAAAATAAGAATCGGCATAAATACAGGTAACTTGGATGCATATAATTGTATTGCGGATGTAAAATTCTTATACTACGGCTGTTCAGAATGAAACTCTTCATAGGACCGGTTGTAGCCGGTATTCTCGGATTCCAGTTACCGCGGTTTTGTCTTTTTGGAGATACAGGTAAACGTAACTTTGTTCAATGTGTTGGAAACCCTGCTGGATGTTCAGTTTAAAGGTCAACTCTGGGTGTTCTACGAATGTTACTTGTTTATGCTGTTTATGCATCAATGCTGTCCTAAGTGCACTCGTTTTCTTTTGGTTTGACCTTTATCAGTGTACGTAGTTCGGAAAGAGCTGGATTACATATACGAAGTACGCTGAAACGAGTTTTGTTTCAGTGAATACGGCATCGCGGATGGAATCAAGTGGACTTCGTACGTCGATAATCTTCTGCTGGATATAATCGTACCGTTTGTTCATTTTTATTTCTGATTGTTTCAGCCTTTCGAATACAATGCAGCCACCAAACAGCGCTGTTCCTTAATTTAGCAGAGAAATTTATCCTCAAAGAACGAGGAACAATTGAAATCAAGGTACAACATGGATGCAAACCTTGAGATTCGAATTACATTTTAGCCGTCCTAGGTCCTAATAATACTTTCTTTTCGTAGGGAAAAGGCAAGATGAAAGTATTTTGGGTTACCGCAATCAAGCGACACCTGTGATGGCTAACTGTGAACAACTTATGAAATAGTCTTGTTGATGATCTCTTAAGAAATTCATTTTTTTACGGTGATTGAAGGCTTGGTTACTTTCCTCTTGCACGAATCGGTCCGAGTCGTATTCACACTCTCCGGTGAAATTTTTGCCGATTTCATTGGCTTCACTTTGCTATCACCCTTCCCCTGTGACTTGGATGCCCGCGCCCTCACCATATCCGCTCGGGATTTCCAATCCACATGGAAACTGGTCGAGTTCCTCGTCGGATGACCGTCACTCATCTTACTACAACTAATCGAACACGGGCAATGCGACACCATGGAAGGCAGCCACAACTCATCCTCGGACTTGCCCTTATCCGCGGACCCTTCCAGTCCCCCATTATGCAGCATTCTAGAGAGATGTCCGCTCTGTTTATCCAGCAACTGCATGCGTAACTGGTTGGCCGCGATCTGCATCTGCATATCACGGCGGGGATCACCCGTCGGGCGGATTTTGCAGGGTCCGTAAGGGTCGGGATAGGCCAGTAGCAGGAGTTCGTTGCGTTGGAGGGCGTCAACCTCATCTTCTAGCTGAGTGATTCGCGTCTGCGCTGTCTGTAACTTTTCCTCGGATTTCTGCCGTGCAGCTGCGGGAATCAGTGGTAGTCTGGGTTTGATGGTAGGAACTTTGGAAACAGTTTGACGGAGTTTCTTCCTCTCCGCTACGATGAAAGTGGGGGAATTTCGCGTCTGTGGGAGAGAACGGACGGCTTTGGGAGGGTTTTGACTTGGTGGCTCGACAATAAAAGTGTCCATTGATTCGGAGCATTTGATTGGCTGGCTTCTGTGACCGTCCTTTTGTGATTCGTTCTGTGACGCTGGTGGTATTGAAGGTACTGGATCATCAGGAACCTGATTAGTGGTGGCATTTTTGGGATGTATAAGGACATTCACGGCTTCGACGAGTTTACTGATTATCTGTCTTAGTTGGGTGTTCTCCTCGAGGGTTCTCTCCGGGCGATGACAGTCGCCTTCGTCTTGATTGGCTGAATGAGGGTTCGAGCTCAAGGTCGTTGCGAGGAAGGTTTCGATTGATGAAGAGAGATTTTGTAACTGCTGGGTGAAATTACTGGGTGGATTTGCTTTCTTGTTATCCATTTATTTCATGTGTTCCTCAAGAAACTCGTCAACAATACTAACACGAAACCTATGGTCAATGCGCGGAAAACCAAAAATTAATGCGGAACACCGTGTTAGCGTTGATATAAACAAGCACATCAGTAATAGTATGGATTAGCGTAATATTTCTATTATCCCGTACATTCTGTGGCCTTTTCATTAGTGTTGCATTAGTGTTGCCGTATCTATGGCAATGGTATCTACCTGGATTAGGGTATTATTTTGTTTGGGTTTTTCGAGTGTTTGATAGTGTGTGAATGGCTAATTCACATAATATTTACAGCATTTTTGATTTCATTAACGTTTACGCCTACAAAGAAATTGTAACAGTTTCGTGTGGAGATATCAATTTGAATTGTTGTATTGAAAACTTAGAAGATGTCTCGTTCAACGATTACACTTTTTATTGCTTTTTTTCAGGAAGCCCATATTCGTTGTCAATTCCATGTTCACATGATACATCAGCACAGTAATACCGAGTTGCGCCGTGACAACAGAATGTCATAAATTACATAATATATTCGCACGATTTTCACCACATCGATCCTCAAAGAAATTTTCGCAGATCCCTGTATCAGCCTCTGGATTTCACACAGCAATAAGGCCAGTCCTTAGAAAATAATTGTTATGAGCATTAATTCCCCACACGAAGAAATCAAATTACAGTTTAAATATTCATAACTCTATCAATAGTTGATTTTGTTATCTTCTTGGAAAGAAATTTCATCCATCAGTTTCTCGATATAACCGCCGTCGCTTCATAATTTGTTCGGTTTGGTCAAAATCACATGATAACACTGTCACTCCGGAAGATTAATCACAATCTCGCGTCTGCCCACGAGCGTGATTACAAGAGAATCGCCAGAAAGGTCACGATAGCCAGCAGCGCCATGGAACTCTGCACATTGGCTCCCGTGTCTTCGGGGTAATACGGGGAAAACTCAGACCGATAACGGAGCACTTGACGGTCGCCCACTTTCTGGACGGGTCGATTGTTTTTGTCAATGTATCGGGGAACGTTGTTCGGGTGGTAGTCGTCGTCCCCAACGCGTTGTAGGTCCCGGAATGCTCTCAACTAAAATGGTGTAGTTTTCGATTTAATTGCCAATGAAGATTGAACAAAAAGGCACTTACGCAAGAATTACGTACAGAGTACTGTTCCAAAACTACATTCTCGTCCCAGTTGATCGCTACACGGTAGTTTGTATTACTTATGGCGTATGCCAACCTCAAGTGTTATGTCAGAGGCAGCTACTGTACTTCGTCGTACATTTTTATAATTTACTGTTTTGTTAAGAATCTAAGATTTATAAATTATAACCATAGTTATGCCTCGGACTACTGAAACACGCAGATTAAACAACACTTTATAAAGCAATGGTTGAAGAAGGTTAATCGCGTGGAATCTTTTAAGTAGCCGTAATCATGGCACAAAAGGGTAATACTTCATATTTATACCGGTAAATTACTTCTTAACTCACCTGGCTTTCGGATATCGTGATGGGTGCACGCATGACTGACCACTGAACGATCTGATTACAAGGAGGTGTGGTTAATGAGCCGTTATAACGGAAGTACTCGGAACTGTGTGGCAAGAGGGATTTCAGAGTGAAATCAGGCAGTCTGATATATTTCGTTTCTGCGGAATGACAATCATTTGTTGAGTATGTCGTTGCAGTGTCAAGTGGAAGGTTGCGTGTGTAGATGTCAACATTGAGTATACGTACCATTCGTTGCAGCAACTTGTTTCAAGGCGTCGGTGATTGGCTTGAGAAATTCATTATCGGTGCTTGACCACTCGAAGAACACACCAATCACCGCCATTCCAATCTCATCTTGTTGAATAGCGTCTTCTGCCTCATTGCGACGCTTATGGACAATGTGCATCTAGTGCGAAAGAATGGACAACTCATGATTAATAAACCAAAATTCTCGGATTAGATCTCAAAGCAAAGCATGCTTCTTTGCTACATATAATGGGACTTGTGATTAGTTTAACGTCGCGTTTTCTTGGTAATTCGCCGAGACATTCTTTGTACTATAAAAGTAGTAACATGGAGAAGTCTGCCATCCATTTCCTAACATCTTCGAACGAAACCTGACAGGAAAACCTCTCTTTTCCAAACAGCTATGTTGAGTATTTGTATTTTATTTCTATAGCTAGCAGACAAGCCGTTTTGGTAATTGTTAGCTTAAAGGACGGGTAGATCATTTCGTGAATCACGAGAATTCGAAACCAAGAAATCGAAACGCTTCCATGCTGCTGCTTTTGATTGTCAAGCAGACTGTTCAGACTGTGCTCTCTGACTAAAAGTATTCTTCGGTAAACTGGAAAGTGTACGGACCGTGACAGTAAGTGACTCCTAATTAAGTGATCAAATCCAGTCATGGCCATTAGCGAAGCGTAGTTAGCATAGCTTTTTCATATCCGGCGAGAATTTCTTTTTTTTTGTTAAGTTGCTATAATCCATCATAAATTTACGTTTTTACGTATTATACATCGACAGTGGTAAGACGGGACGACGGGTACAAGCAACGGTCATATTACAGCAGTATGCGTAGAATGTTACCTCTAAAGGATAAAGTCGCCCATCAATGTGATGTTCCGATCCTCTCAAGCCTGATCCCCAGTGGAAATGCAGCTGGGTAAATTGATACTTTGCCCTTAAGCTGCCACCTTGCAGCTGGGGCGGACAGGTATAATTGGCGCTAATCACCACTGCAATACACAGACCACTTCAAGCTTCTGCTGCTTTAAATCATGCAAATGATTCTACAAACAAAATACTTTGCAAACAAAGATATGTGGGAACAGTTGTGTAGTCAACTGCGTGAAAGTTTGAAATTCTGGAATTGGTTGTAGAGCCTAGAGTATGTTACCCGTGTGGCCGTTATTCTGGAAATTCCACGTTCTGGCGGGTGGAGCCTCGTCGTAATCAACGAAGATGACCCTCCGGAGTGACGGGTCATCGATAACTTTTAAGGAATCAAAATTAATTGGGCTCTGATGATTGAGTCCACAGGCCGGATATTTGCCGGCCCAATTAGTCGGTGGAAATTCGCCTTCTTCTAAACGGAACAACACACTTTACAGCCGACACTACACGTATTGCATGACATGGACGATTGGAATCATCTTCTAATTTCTACATCTTATTGGAATAATATTATTATTGAAATGATGCACTACGAATGTATAACTTGTTTTACCAACCAAAAGCGTATTCTGTAGCATGCAGCCTTCAAAACCAGTCTTTGCGCATTTGTTAACTATAAAGCGCATAAAAACTGCAACGAATGTTATTCGGGAAATTACTGCGTAATCGACTTTTTATTTGTTACGGAATTTTTATTTTATATACCAAATACCAAAAGAATATCTCTGCATTATTCTGAAGGCATTAAACTGTCTTTGCAACAAGCCATCTGTGATGCTTGACATTTGTACAGTAATTGTGGGTATTTTGTAATGTATGTATTCGTAACGTTATGCATCATTTAATAGCAAATTCTACGTAAAACCGTCAAACTGCTATCAAAAGGTAGGCAGATTTCGTTAACCTACTTATCAATGTTCTCCTTTTACTGCGCTTTTTATGTAAAGACCATAATTATCCCCAACACCGCCCCAAACCGTTTTACTACCGCTAAACGATACGAAAGTGACAAACCACAACAACACTCGATCGTGCAACCAACCTCTCCCGTGATAGCCCCAGTGTTCCGTAGCACGCGCAACGGCAAAAAGTCCCACTGTAAAAA
>JAQGAU010000564.1:0-26253 GCA_034698045.1 Paramacrobiotus richtersi
TGATAATACCAAGTTTGCACAGCAGATTGAAAAAATCAGCCTGTTGTGAAACAGTTCGTGTTGTTCCTGTTGGGTAGCTTTTTTCCGGATTGCATAATTATCACTAATGTCAGAATCTATATTTTGTGCATCTGATTTAAAGCAATGAAGTATGGTTGTTTCGTAGGATTGATTGGGTCTAAATAAAAAGAATGTGAACGACAAAATCCTTTTTGAAGAAGCATCTGTGTAGCCCAGATACGAACTTCCGTTGGATTAATCTACGCTATTAGCTGTATGGTGTAAGGTAACCGTAAGAGCCATATGTTTTTTAAATTTTCTACCTGATGTCAGAAAAGATTAGTAAGACTGTGAGAAACGTCGGATACATACATAATAGTATTATAATTCAAAGAAAGAAGCTTGACTGACCAAACTGTTGATTAAAGTGGGGCAGGTTGACAGACTCAATCAATTTCCTTTATTTTTGTGAATTATGTTTTTTTGCTGTTGAACCTTTACTGAATTATGTTTTAGTTTGCCTGCATTTATTATTAACAAACTGCAGCAGATATATTTATCTCTGAATATTAATCTGACCAAAACAGCGAAAACACCGGTTACCTTTGTCCATTCAAGACAGTTTATATGTAATTAATCCGTGTTACGGAGTGGATATTGTTATGAAAATCATGAAAATATGTCCTTGTAATCTGCAAGTACGAAAATGTTGGGGAGGTGAGATAGTATATAGTATCCATAAAATAAATCAGAAGTATTTTACCAACATACAGTAAGAAATTTATAATTTAGACGTCGTCGGTAATTGACATCGACTGATTTCAAACCAGCATAGACTGCGCAAATCATATATGTAGGCAGATAGCGAATGCGTCCGTACAGAAGTCTGGATTTATGGTACAGGTATATGTAAAAATGGATATCGATCAGCTGAGCTCACAGTCAGTCCATATAAATCCGAAGTCTTCCTTACCTTAGAGCACCTGTATTGATTATTGTCGTTACGCTTTACTATGCAGATGTGCTGCATCATGGCTGTTACAAAAAATAGAGTATTCGGTAGCTGTTTGCCGAAATGTACATTTCTAACGTATAAATCTACGTATATCGTAAAAAACAAGATTTTTAAAAGAAAAACTGTTCCTAAACTGCTGCTTTTGCGCTCCTCTAGTCTTACTTCAGTAACGGTTGGAACGGTACATCTGCATGTATAAATGCTTTTGATTGGCATTCTGCAGAGTGCAATCGAAACAGGAAATGGAAACTGAAGTCCAGCATTGGACGAGCGTGGCCAGTGGCACAACCCGCGATGCCCGTGCCGCCCAAGCATTCTTGAAATATTTGACCCCTCTGCAACAAACTGGACATCTGATTGAACGGTCCAGTTTAGCGGATACTGCGGAACTGACGGAGAATGCGATTCTGCAGCTAACGGATCTTTGGCAGCAAACAGATACACCACAGCCGTTTCCGGAGGATCGTATGCGGAATATTTTCGAATACTTCCGTAAGTCGTCGTCAAACACAAGATACAAACTGGATCTGTACTCCAATTTTTACAAATTATTTTACCTCATTTTTCGGTAATTTGGCCTAATTTCTGTGGCATTTATGGTGGAAAAGATTGTTAAAAATTAAAAAATTTAGCTTTTTTTTATTTCAAATTTAAAAATTTTAATTTTTGTTGTTGATTTTTAAAAACATTTTCTAGCTGTTTTTCTGCTTGGTTCGTCAAAAGTTACAACGTTTTTAGCTTTGATGTTGATATCTTTTTGGTAGAACAATCTTTAATACTGGCGATACAAAACTCTGCAACAACCATCGATATATGGACCGGCAGTTACTATGAAGTGCGAGAATTTCTAACCGACTGCCGGGAAGCTTGTGAGAACTGGATTCGCGCTTGCGGTAATTTAACGGCAGACTGGACGGAATTCTCCAAAAATACTTGGAAATCTGGTGTAATAAAGTGCCAGTTACTCGAGAAAATGAAAGCTCGATTGACTGAGGTACAAGTATTTTTTCTCTCGAAGAAATGGAATTTTTACTGAATTATTTGACCCAAATTGCAGATCTCGGAAATTCGCACGGTGGTTCATGATGCGGAAAATCTTCTTGGGCCTTTCGGAAAGCGGTCACCATTGGAGGTGTTTTTGAACAGCAGCATTGATTCTTTTGATATTTCGGCGTCGGGAGATACCGCTTGGACTACTGCAAACTACCAGTTTGAAGCTCGAATGCAGCGGTCAGATGAGACCGTTGTTGAGAATATACGGAGCAAATTTCGCAATATGACTGCCACTCCGATTCAGGTGAAATTGCTCATAATTATTAGACGAGTAAAAATCTTTAAAAGTATTGTACTGCACATATATAGATCTAATCTATTTTAACTCCCATAATCACATTTATTTATTTACTTTGTTTAAGATTTTTTCTGAAGACTTTTTATTTGTATTATGCTTATCGTGAAACATTGTCGTAATTTTATTAATTACGATTACAATTACGTAATTTACTGTTTACTAATTGATTATCTTTTTAGTGATTTTTCTCTTGCTGGTAATAAGCGTGTTTTTCGCGTGTTTTAATATACCTTTGTATAGTGTTTAATTTACCTTTGGACTTCTATATATTTTTGGTAGATGCTCCTTGAATTTCAAAAGTTTTCGAGTTTGATGAAACGTCCCAGGATTAAAAAGGACCTATCCTCCGAGCGGGAAACCATGTTGACCTCATTGGGCAACGTTCTCTCCCATTACGAAGACGAATTTGCCAAGGACAACTCCACTATCTACGCGAATCATTCCAAGACAATTTCCCGAATGATCTGGCTGCGCCAGCTACATCTCAAGGTATCTATTCCCATATCGCATGCATTTTCACTGTCTGGAATGCGCCACTGCTACAGATCGAAGAAACGGACACCGGACTGGTCAGCGCATTGTCCGATCTGCCCAAGTTTGACGGGTTTCATAAAAGACTGACAACTCTCAAGGAAAGTGTTAAGGAAACACTGCAGAGGGTGTTTGAAGAATGGTGTGATGATCTGTTGAAAATGATGCAAGATCCGAAAGGAGATTTGAGGTAAAGGTGACATTAGAAGGAAATTTTTGTTTTCTGGGATTTTTTTGTTTTTCTTATGTATTTTGCGTAATATTTGGCCTGGTCGCATTTTTCATGCGTCCATATCTTTAAAATAATTCTTTTTAAATAATATTTTACTTTATTCGTGATGGAAGTCGGCTTTTATGGCTGATGACCTTTTCCACAGAAAAATATTTTAGTATATTTTAAAATAATTTTTAATATATAGCAAAATGTTTTGAATATGTTACGCAGTATGCAATCTAAAGTAAACAACGTAAATAAATGACTGAATTATAATATTTGATATGTGCAATGTGAATATAATACAATATAAATTATAATATAAAAATAATACAAAAAAATATAATATGTGAAATGTTTTCATAACAGTTTGGATACATCCGGTCATCTGATGAAAATCGAGCAGCCCAGCGGCCGGTTAATCGTCAACTTCAGCGACCGCTTGGTGATGCTGATCCGGGAGGTGCGCTGGTTGGAAAGCGTCGGTTACCGTGTCTCGTCCGAAATCATGGAACGCTACCAATTGGCCAAGAAATTCCACGAATCCGGCATTGTGCTGATGCAGGTGGCGCACTTCTACAACACCATCGACCAGCAGATGATCCCGTGTCAGAAGCCCATGATGATCGAGTCGGCCAAGCGATTTGAGCAGATTATCCGGCATGGTCGGGGGACGGGGTCGGGAGGGGGAGCGGAGATACGGTGGAGCGATGCCAAGCGGGTGGAGGCGTATGTGAATGATGTGCATGATGCAACTATGGAGTAAGTGCTACTAGTGATGGTATCAAGATGAGACTCTCGTAGGTTTTGTTAACGATTTTTTAGTGCCTAAAAAGATATTTTTCATGTTGTTTTAATTACGCGATTTATTGATTTTTCACTGTTTTAATTTAGTCATGCGTTTTTTAATTTAGTGTTTATTTTGTTTAGTATTAATTTAGTTGTAATTTAGTCATGTGTTTTTTAATTTAGTTTTTATTTTGTTTAGTTTTAATTTAGTTGTTTTGATTTTAATTTAATTTAATTTAAGAGATTTCATTCAGACTATTTTAATGTCAATTTGAACTGCTTACGTATTTTTTTCGCATTTTATTTTCGCGTCATGAACTTTCTTGTGGACTTTACGCTTACTTTCTTCGGTATTGTTGCGTAGCGTTTTACTGTATTTGAAAAAAGTTTTTATATGTATTTTATAGATTTTATATGTTTGCAAGATTGTTTTTAGTATGCTTTGTGTTGAATTGTTGGTATATAAATCAAATCGAATTTTCGGCGGCTTTTATAACGTTTTCACCTGGAATCTTTTTAATACTATTTTTAATATTTTCGCGGCATGTTTAATGATAATGATTAATCAGTCTTTGTTGAACACAATGCTGATAAATTTTAATAATTGTGCCTACCTGTAGATTCACTCAAGAAAACCGCCGATTACGTTCCCTACACCAGAAAGTGATTTCCCTTATCGTACAAATGACGGGAACCAGTCTTTCACAGAAGACATCCGAATGGAAAAAGCAGTTGAATGAAATTCATAAAATCGTCGCGTCTGTTGCCGTTGACGCGCAGGTATACCCGGCATTCTTCAAAAAACAAATATCGTTATAGAAAAAGCGTACGGTTGAATGTTTAGCGATATCCACCGGAAAATATGCTCTCATGGCGCGTACACATTGACAACCAGATCGTCAAAGCCATTGAGATCCAGTTGCGGCGCAGTTTGCTGGCATTGGCGGAGGATCTTCCGGAACAACAGGTCGATCTTATTTACCGCAACCGGATGCTGCAAGTCAAGCCGTCCATTCCCGAACTGCGACAGCTCTTCTCCCAGAATATGCAGAAATTGTTTGCCGTGCCGGGTGCGTTGAAGCCGTTGAGCGAGATTAGTGAGAAGCGCGGGCTGTTCAAACAAGCCGCACGAAGCTGCCATTTGGAGGCGGCCACTGTGCAGCAGAATTTCGAGGAGGTGCTGAAAAGAATCGACGAGGAAATGGAAGAATACCGGGTATGTGAAAAACTCGTCTTCGATGTTTTGTTTGTAAACTGGATGTGTTTTGTGCTTGATGGTGGCTTTGTTTCGTATACTGTGTATTTGTTAGAGTTCTGCGGAGCCAGTAATTAGTATATCTGGCGTAGAATATGGGCACTATGGATCAGGCTGAAGTCCACTTATACTGTCAAAAATAGCCTAGTGTACTATATTTCGTGCATGTTTAACGTGTTGTTCGAAGACTTTTTTCGCTTTTAGCCATATGTGATACTGGGTTCTGTGGATATTCCCGCTTTAGTAAACGCGAGAGTGAACGTCGTGCAGGACTGGGATCAAGAGTTTAAAGCGCTAAAGTATCGTGGTCGATTGGTGGATCAGATTCCAGCGTAAGCGAATAATGGAATATTTTATTTAAACAGCAAACTCGAATTACAAAACAATTCTTTTTACAAATTGTTATCGATTGAAGCGATCCTGTTTTCATTTAAAATATTTAAAAAATTATTATCATTATCGATTACAATGTAAAGCGATCCTGTTTTTTTAAAATTATTGAAAAATTATTATTATTACCGATTAAAGCGATCCTGTTTTTCTTTTCATTTCAAATGATATAATTGCTAATATTGGTGCTCAGTGTACCTGATCCCGTTACTGTGAATTCGACGTTCTTTGATAATTTTGATGCCCTTTAAAAAATCGAAAATATTTGCAGGCAAACCAAAGTGGAAAATATGACCGTTAATCTCGGTGGTTTGCGAATGGCTATTGACGGCCTTCTACAAGACGCCTACGATGCGCTAGTGGACACTCTCCGCAAATCCATTGCGTCGGATATCCAGATGGCGGCCGATTTTGTTGCGGAAGCGACCGCTTTATTGGCCAGTCGACCCACAACAACTGAAGAGCTGAACAAGTTGTCCACGGATTATTATCGACTTCTCAAAATTTCTGAAGAAGTAAGTATAACTTGTCACCATCGAATACCTTGAGATTAAACAAAATAATTAACCTAATTCTGTGTTTATAACAAAATTTATCAATTTATCAATTAAAACTTATTAATTAAAATTTATTAATTAAAATGTATTAATTAAAATGTATTAATTAAAATTTATTAATTAAAATTTATTTCCTTAAAATATTACTTATTAATAAAAAAAATTTAATTTATAACAAAAATAAAGCAACATTTTCAAACGTTTTTCCGCTTTCGTAACTGTCGATTTGTTAGCATTTACGGTAATTTTTGTTTCTTATTTGTAAATGACAGATCAAGCCCAAGTTTATGGTTGTGGAAGAAAAGAGTGCCCTTTTGAAATCGGTTGGTGCAAGAAATATCGAAAAATCCGAAAGTGTGTTACGCTCCTGGAATGGGATAATGGAGATGTTGGAAGACCATCGATCGGTCATGAGAGACCAGGTAGGATTAAAAAATGTTTATTTTATTGTTTTTAATTATATAAATTGTATAACACATATAACATAAATACATAACAATTATTTAAATTATATTCATTGTTTAGAAATATAAATTCATTATATAAATGCTATTGTGCTGTAATTATGTGTATCGTGTGTATTTCAGACGGCTTCACTGCGTGTACTGATCGAAAAAGATATCAAAAAGTTCAACGATGATGTGGAGAAGTTTGCGGCTCGCTGGCAGCAGAATCGACCGAGTGCGTCACTTCTAGACAATTTAACCATTTTTCAAATGGGCCAGGTATCGGAAACCATCCAGACACGTCGTGATGACCTTCAAGTGCTTTCGAAACGCTACGATGAATTATCGTGAGTTGTGCTGCAGTTTACGTCGTGTCGTGGCAGTTGCGTGACCTTTTGTTGCTTTGTCAGTGCGCAGTGCAACCAACTCGATATGGATGTGCTGCCAAGTACATCTGTCCCGGAATTGCTGAAAGAAATGGATGTTGCTGAAAAATCATGGAAGGATATCTTGGAATTTGTCCAGGAGTTGGACGGGTTTATGAATGAAGACTGGTTGATTTTTCGGAATAAATTGTATAATTTTGAAGATTTCTTGAAGTCTTGGACTATAAGGTACGGAAAAAAGATATATAAATACATAGTCAGTCACAAAAATAACGGGAATACTCAAAAGAACATGAAGAAACGCTACTGAAAAAAGCGTATAATTTTTACATAATCACAAATAATGATTAATATTTTAAATAATAATTAATAATGTCTTGTTAAACAATAATACTGCTGAGAAAATATCTAGCAAAAATTTATAACATTAGTTGAAATGAATAATATTAAACATATTATGGCAATTATTAATTTGGTAATAATTATGTACTCAAACTGTAAAAGCAGCTCAATAGGTTGCAACTGGCCATTCCAACTTCATTTACTCTACGCATCCAGAACGAGGTTGAGCGATTCCGCGCTGCTTTGCCGGCTTTGAAAGCTTGCCGCGGGGAGTCGTTTTCGGATGAGCACTGGGGAGAACTCTTCCGAATACTGTCTCTGAACCACACAAATCTGGATAAGTTGACCTTTGGTGATCTATTACGCTCGGTCGATGCAGTCGTTATCAATGCCCAGACCATCAGGGATTTGGCTAGTCGTGCCCAGGCGGAAATATCCATCCGCGAAGCATTACGGGAACTGGAAATCTGGGGTGCCACTGCGGTGTTTAGCCTCGCCATGTATAAGGATGCGGCGGACAGTGCGATTTCGATCGTTAAGGAGTGGACCGTGTTGTTATCCTCGGTAACTGCGGATTGAAGCACTTTTAGTTGGCTATACACATACTGTAGAATAGCACATTTCTTATATCTTATTTATTTTTATTAATTTTTTTTATTACTTTTTTTATTCATTTTTTTATTCATTTTTTTGCTCATTTTTTTATTCATTTTTTGTTAATTTTTTTTATTAAATTTTTTTATTAATTTGTTTATTAATTTTTTATGAATTCTTTATGAATTTTTTTATTAATTCTTTTTTATTTTGTCCTGTTTTAACTTATTTTTTATATCCTTCATTTAGTTCTGTTATAATAGTTCTGAATTTTGACTGTTCTGCCATTTTCATCCTTAATTTTTTTGTTATTTTAGTTTTTCATTTAATTATAAATTTAACCGGTATTAATCGACTTTTAGGCTTTAGTTTTAAACAGTACTACACAATTCGAGGTTTATAATAATGTTTTATTTAGGTCGGTGAAAAACAGCGCCTTATCCAGTCAACAAAAGATTCCCAGCACTACGGCAAATTTTCCGATCGTATTGCCGTCTGGGAGCAACGCCTCGGTGATTTGAGTTTCCTTCTGGAAACCCTCCACCAAATTCAACGGAAATGGATCTATCTGGAGCCCATCTGTTCGCGTAACACCATTCCATCCGAAGAAGGCCGCTTCAAGCGGGCTGACACTGATTTCCGGTCGGTGATGAAGGATGTGTCCAAAGATGCACGATTACTTTCCTGGATGCGGCCTGGCCTGAAAGGACTGCTTCCCAATGTACTGGATCAACTACAGCGATGCCAGAAAGCGTTGAATGACTTTCTGGAAACAAAACGACTGGCATTCCCGAGATTTTATTTTATTGGGGATGAGGATCTGTTGGAGATTCTGGGGCAGAGTGGCAACCCGAAAGTCGTACAGGCGCATGTTCGGAAGCTTTTTGCCGGGGTGCGGTCGGTGAACTTTAGTCCGGATGATAAGGAGATCGTTGCGGTCAAGTCACCGGAAGGAGAGGTGTTGAAACTGTCCAGTTCCATTAAGATTTCTGGATCTGTGGAGGTACTTAGAAGTTGCGGCATATTAAAAATGAAAAAGTCAGACAATTTTTTCTTCATTACTTAACCTGCTTCCTTCAGTGCCAAAAGTATTTCTTGACCACAGTTTTGAAATATTAAGTAAATTTCTCGTTTGCTTTGTTCCCCGCAAATAGTTGCGACTGTTTTATTGCGTGTTATTTGTGGAAATGTTCTAATTTCAGGTTTGGTTGTCGGCTTTATCAGAGGAATTAAAGCGTACCCTTCGAATTAGCCTGAAAGAATGTTTACTGGAACCTCCAAAACACGATCTGGTCCTCAAGTATCCGGCTCAGGTATCATTCCGCCCTATTGACCTTTATAAATGTCACTTACACAAAAGAAATTCGTTTTAGATCCTACGATTAGTCGATCGAATTCGCTTCACAAAAGATGTAGAAACAACTCTTCGTGCCGACAAAGGCGATCTGGATAAGCTACGCTCCGATCAACAGCAAAAGGTCTGACGGGCATCATTGCATCGGCCATTGGGATTCTGACAATCAGCATAATTATTGTTCTTTCAGCTGAATGAACTAACGGGAATGCAGTATAATAACGCCACGGAAGTCAAAACCGCTACCGCTCAGTCGCTAATTCTGGACACCATCTATCGTTTGGAAGTGTTGGACATTTTGATGAATGCTAAAGTCAACAATATGGAAAGCTGGTTGTGGCAGAAACAGCTTCGGTAATGCGTGTTTATTGACGCTTTCTTACGAATATTCTAATACCATAATAACCACGGATTTAACTGAAATCACTTGTACGTTTATTGTCGTGCATGTTTGACAGGTTTTACAGCGATGCGACTTCGAACGTTACAGTCAGGATGGTCGACGCTGAATTTGACTACAGTTTCGAGTACCAAGGTTGTTTTCCTGGATTGGTCCATACGCCATTGACTGATAAATGTTTCCTAACCTTAACACAAGGTATGGTAGCATGAATGTTGCTTTAGAAATCACCAATGTGTTGTTTCGATGCTTATTGTGTGGGTTACTGTTTCGTGTTACCCAAAGGTCACTGTTATTAACAGTACGTCATGATCGTGACGTTAACATTCATTTTAGCGATGCTGATGGGTTTGGGCGGCAACCCGTACGGCCCGGCCGGTACAGGGAAAACCGAATCGGTTAAGGAACTCGGTGCGCAACTTGGTCGACAAGTCCTTGTGTTCAACTGTGACGAGGTGATTTCGTAGGCATACACGAGTAATGCATGATACATTGATTGTAAATTATTACGGCTAGGCTTGCTTGTTGAAAGAATGCAAGTAACGAACTACAATAAAAAAATGTAAATAAGCATGCATTTAATGAAAGAACTGAAAGATTTGTGAAGAATTCAAATAAGTTTTAAGTAGTAAACACTGCCCATATTGTTGTTAAGCAAAAATGAATATGAAATGTCACCGAAAAAATCTACTTGTGCAGCATATTTATGGTATTTTAGGGAATCGATCCAAAGTCTATGGGTCGCATCTTCATCGGCCTGCTGAAATGCGGCGCATGGGGATGTTTCGATGAATTCAACAGGTTGGATGAGTTGACCTTGTCCGCCATATCGACGCAGATTCTAGCCATTCAGGCAGCTTTGAAAGATTCTTCCAAACAGCTGGAGCTGCTTGATCGGAAAGTGGACATTAATAAAAACGCCGGTATCTTCATAACGCTGAATCCGGCGTCAAAAGGCTATGGAGGACGAGTAAAACTGCCGGACAATTTGAAACAGTTGTTCCGGCCAATTGCAATGACCGTTCCGGATGCACAACGGATCGCTGAGGTGGTATTGCTGTCGGAAGGTTTTCACTCGGCAAAAAGTCTTGGGAAAAAGTTAACGACTCTGTATACGTGTTCCAGGTAAAGAGTTTAGTTATTTTTTTTATTTGAAGTTTTATTATTTTCAGTCTTATTTTTAGTTTCATTATTTTCAGTTTTTTAGTTTTAGTTTTATTATTGAAGTTTTATTGAAGTTTAGTTGAAGTTAGATATATTTATACAAATTAAACAGATCGGTTCGAGCGTTTTCCGCAACTGGTTTTATTTAAAATAAATTGGTTTACTTTTATATCATGAAATTTATCGTCTCTCAGAGATCTGTTATCGAAGCAGCAGCACTACGATTGGGGTCTTCGTGCCATTAAATCCACCGTACAAATGGGCGGCCGAGCCATATCGCAGTATCGTTCGCAATCTGGAAAAGACAGCATCGGCGAAGCGGAAGAAACGGCCATTCTGGTGCAAGCTCTACGCTCCAATGTGGTATCCAAACTGACTACACTCGACCAGAAACGCTTCGAAGAAATGGTGCGGGATATCTTTCCGAATTTCTCCGATAAACGAGCGGGAAATATGGCACTGGAACAAGCGTTGATTACTGCATTTGAGGAACTGCACCTTATTGTTAATGAGAGCCAGGTGAGCAGTATGAAAAGGTCACTCTCGACAAGGTCGAAATCGTCAAGTATTATGAACAGAAATTGCGAGATTTGAACGAGTATTATGTATACATAATTAGGTGCAAAAGGCTGTAGAACTACACGGACAGTTAGCGCAACGAATGGGTGTAGTGGTCGTGGGTCCAGCGGGATCAGGGAAGACGACAATATGGAAGCTGCTGACTACCGCGATGAAAACGTTAAACACGCCGGTTACCTACCATCTTTTGAATCCTACTTCAATGCCAAAAACACAGGTAACGGATGAAATAGGTGAAAAAATTAACATTCAGATCTACATTAAAACAGACATTAAAATAGCTAAATTATAAAAATCATAACTAATACTAGTAATAATTTGGGTCTTTTTGACCGATGAGAATGGTGTTGGTTTTTGGTCTAACAATAAATTTTGAACAGTAATGTAACTGCCGTAGCAATTTTTAGCGCCAACACTAGTACTGCTATGTCACCTTGCCATTAAAGTTGAGAGATTTCTAGTAATAATCAGTGATTATAAATGAATAATTAGTGGTTTCCATCCATGTAACAAAAATTGAGAGATAAACTGTTGTATGGTGAATTTGGTAAAAACTTTCACCATAGACACCCGCATACGGAGTTACTATTTTGGTCGCACTGTACGAATAGCTTTTGGGATTTGTGGATGACTCCACCAGAGAATGGACGGATGGAGTGCTGACACGTTGTGTACGGGAGGTCCTTAAAGAAGCCACGGAACATCCGGCATGGATTGTTTTCGATGGGGACATCGATCCCGACTGGATTGAATCGTTAAATTCGGTTCTGGATGATAATCGGCTGTTGACATTGGCGTCTGGAGAGCGACTGCGATTTCCGGCGAATGTCAACTTTCTCTTCGAGACTAACGATTTGAGTGCGGCGTCACCGGCGACGGTGTCGCGGATGGGAATGATCTTTCTCAGGTGCGATTAAATAAATTTTTTCCTAACTTTATTATTACTATTTATAGTTTTTAAAAAATTTTTTTTTCATCATATTTTATTTTCATTTATTTTGTTTATTTTTATTCATTCATTTATTAATTTATTTTCATTTTTTTATCATATTTTTTATCATATTTTTTATCATATTTTTATCATATCTTATATTTTCGTTGTCTCGCAGTTCGGAAAATGTCGTTATGAGGACAATTGTGGATGCTTGGATAAAGAAACAGCCCACGGATTCACAAGCTGTTTTATCCGACTTTGCCAGTTCGCTCTTGTTTAAAATGATAGATTTATTGAAAACCAAGGTGAAATGGATGGTTAAACATGTGTCAGGCTGATATATCTTCGTTATCACTCATTTTCAGGAAGGTCAAACTGCTCAACTGACGGATGTGGCCTTGTGCGCTAATATTTTATCCCAGCTGGTGGACACGACTGATCGCGCGGATCTGGTTGTACGGACGTTACATAGTCTGGGAGGATTGCTGTCGAATCGGAAGCAGGATGAATTTTGTGTTTCGGTGCGGATTTTGAGAAAGAAATTGTGGTGTCATAGAATGTAAATTCTGACATTCTGTTAAATTCCAGGCACTGAAACTTGCCGGTTATGACCCTGTGGATATGCAGAAGCCCTTCAATGTGTATCACGATCCGGATCATGGAATGCTGAAATCATTCCGTCTGAGAGTGAGTTTGTATTTCCTTAATTTAATAAATAATTTTAATAAATATAGTTTTATAAAATTACAATAAATAAAATAAAATTATTATAGTAATAAAATTTTTATAAAATAGAATTATTATAATAATAAAATTATAATATATTTTTTATATAATGCGTTCGTAAAACCAAGATTATCGTATCTTGCAGATTTTTAATATTTAGATAGGTTTTTTTTAAGTTTCGAGTTGTTATCTGAAGATTTCGTACAAACTCCATGACTGATGTTGTAGGACTTAAAACCACTGGAAACTAAAGACCCATACTTTCCATGTATAAGTCAGCAGTTGGCAATTTTTCGTATTCTGCCCTGGATGAAATCCGGAAACAGCCTGCTCTTGTTTGGTCCACCGTTATGCGGAAAGACGCGTGTTTTAGAGCAGGTTTTTCAGCAGCTGCAAATCCGGAGCGTTGTTCCGGTTTACTGCAGCAGCTCGACCACCGCGCAGGTTATCATTCAGAAACTGAAGCAGAACTGCTTGTCTATTCCGGCAGCTAATGGGCGGATTATGCGACCAAAAGGATCGGATCGATTGGTGGTTTGCATCGAAAATTTACATGTCGTCAAGCGGGATCGATGGGGTCATTCGCAAGTCGAAGCACTGCTTCGTCAGGTACAGCACAGTTGTATAAAATATTTGAAATTGAAATGCACGTAGCAGGCTTAATTTGATATCGTTTAATTTGTTTGATTTTAGTTCTAGATTTTCAACAGGTGGTTGAACTAAAACGTTTATAATATTTAATTTTTATCATTTAGTTTTTGTGAAAACTGATGTCTTGTAATTGCAGATGATTTCGCAAGGTGGATTTTATGATACCAATGCAGACTGGATACAGCTGGATGGGATCCAGTTTATTGCGACTAGCCACACCGACAGTAGTGGAATTATTTCGGATCGCTTGACTTCGGTTATGCGAGTGACATATCTCGGGTAAATATATCTAAACGATTTCTGCGACAATTAACTTCAGTGCAGTCCAAAATTACGGTGTTAATTGCTGTGCACGGTAGGCTGAAACGGATTTTGCGTTGGGCTTTTTGGTAATAGAAAAGTATTTATTAACAGAGTTTGTTAACAGAGTTTGTTATTGAACCTTTCTTTTAAGAAAAAGTGATCAAAATCGGATAAAAAAATACTGACCAAAATCTAATCAATGTATAGAAAACTCTTTTGTACGGGAATCAGTAAAAATAAAACCTGATGAGTTAGTTAGAAGTACATAGTTCCTTGATGTTAGAGCAGAATTGCCGGAAAAATAATTTTGCAAGATGTGGTATACCAGTTACGAATAGAACCGAGTATGTACGTTTCAAACGGAAAATCAATCTCCCAGCCAGTGAGCCCATACACTACGCATTACCGCACTTTATTCACGTTATGGTTATTGCTGTTTTCGCTGAAATACGGACGTATTCATGCTCAATAGATTATTCATTGTAGAAATCCCGATGTTGAAGATTTACAGTCAATATCTGCGGGTTACCTTCAAGCAACGTTAACAGCGAACGGAAAAGCCACATCCCACCCGGTGTGGTCACAACAGCGGAATCTGGAGAAACTCGCCGTTACACTCTCGTCCATATTTACCAAAGTTCGTTCTCCCTGTATCAAACATCTTTTTTCTCAACACAAGCAACTTTGTGGTTGATTATAGTTGTTTGAGCGTTTTGGTCACAATGCGCCGCTCCACTACTCGGTGACCTTGCAGGATTTGGTGGCGTGGATCACCGGTCTGGCGCGCTACGATGTGGCGGATCAGAATGGGATGGCGTTGCTGACAGCGGCGGCTTTCGAGGCGGCGAGGATTTTCCGGGATAAGTTGATGGTGTCGAGCGATGCGGCCTTCTTCGATGCTATGTTGCTGAGTTGTTTCAAGCGGGACTGGCCATCAATGGGAATAGATACCGGTACGTTGCATAACGTGTTTTGCCGTGTAACGGTACAATGTGTATTGCGATCCCGGAATACATATTTTCACACCGCTTGATTTTTTTTATTAAAAACTGCTTTACCACATATGTAGCATTCACTTTACAATACTAAACAATAGTACCGTTAGTCTGATTTTGCAACTGCCCCTTTACGCGCTAGATGGGACAAATTCTTGCTTACAAGCCGTTGTACTACAACACACACTGAATGCAATATATTGACCGCCGCCTACGGCGCCGGTTAAATGGTTGTTTTGTCGTTTGGTTTCACAGAAATTTTGTTGAGAAATGAAAGTTCAGGAACAAATTTAGAAGTGGTTTCTAATCGGCATACGAATTAGATCACACAGACTTGTCAACATGTGTCTGTTAGCTGATTCTGGGTTTATGTTTTTTTCTCTCCTCGAACTGCTTTGCTTACAGCATTACATAGGTGACATTGACAGTGACTGACTGCTGTAATATACTTACTGGCCTTCATTTTATTAATAAATTACATAGTGAGTATCATAGAATATAGGCTAGATATCTTGAAAGTGATTCGTCATATTCGGAAAACATAGAATATGGAACGAATCTATGTATTGGCAGCAGTAGCCAAAAAATCGTTTGCTGTACAGTATATACGTATGTGCTACGAAAAAATAAGAAAATCATCTTTTAGATACCCTCTACAGTAGTATGGGCAGCGAATCCTCTGGGAGTGTTGTGGACGGTGCCCCTCTTTCCGGATCCGGTCGCAAAGTGGCCAAAACCAAAGATGAGGAAGCGCGCCTATCCATACGAAATGCGATTCGACGATTAAGTAAGGCTCAGTCAAACACTGCGCGTGTACTGTTGCTCTCGCGTACGGCTAATTCCTCGCAATTAAACTGTTGTCGCTTTATCAACAGATCGAGAGTCGATCGAAATGGAAGTGTACATGCATCGAGATTTGGTGGATATCACACTGCGTACTGACCACTGGCTGGGCGTACCTGGTGGTTCGGTACTGTTATTGGGACCGAGCGGACACGGTCGGCGTTTAGCGGCAGTGATCGCTAGTAAAACCCAACAGGCGAATATCTTCCGCCCAAGGATCGTGAGGGATTATTCCGTGCGCAGCTTTCGTTTGGATTTTAAGAAAGTACGTTAATCTGACAGTTATACTTATCAAGTGTTCATTTTATAAAGACTCGCTCAACTTCGTGTCAGGTCTTGGAAATGGCTTACAAAAAGAACGAAAACACAGTTTTCATTTTGGAAGACTGCCAAGTTACTGACCCGGTCTTTCTGGAAATGATTTGCACGGTTTTACAAAGCGGGGAGATTGACTTTCCCGGACTGTTTACGGATGAAGAACTGGAAAAAGTGTTTGGGAACATTGCTGATGAAGTGGCGCAGGAGAATTTCGATGGAATACCGGCTACATTCATTGCCGACCGTTAGTCTGTGCGTGTATTATTTCTACTGTTCGGAAGCATATCATTTTGCTTGATTAGGAATTCGTCGGAATTTTCACTGCATTTTTACTCTGGACAGCAAAAGTAATCGGGTGTCGGCATTGTTCGACCGCATCCCGAGTTTAGCGACAATGTTCCATATTATCTGGATGGACAGTCTTCCCGAAACTGTTTTAACAACGGTACACTAATTTCAAACTGAAATTCACTCTGTTTTTAATTTTTAACTGATTTTTGGAGTAAATGTAAAAATACCTAAATTATGCGCACAAAAAAGTGGAAAAACAGTTAGTCCTAAAAGACATCTGAACAACAGCCGAAAAAACGATGAATTAATTCATGATTGAAGTATTAATCAACTTCAAAAAGAGTGCTATTGTCGGTTAAGTAAATTGTGCCCCCAGATTCCTCAAATGGCCATCGCCGCCGGAAGTCCGACATCTGAAGCACCAAACGCGGAATCAGCGCAGTTTTCCGCTTACCTGACCTTTATTCATCAGAACAGTCCGGAACATCTTCGTTGCACGTCCCGTTTCATTCAGCTTATACGGACATACCGCTCGGTGAAGGAGACCATGACATCCGACAATCGGAAGGCCAGTGAGCGGTTGCAAGCAGGTTTGGATCAACTGAATAAAGCGCAGAATGCCGTTATGGGACTGAAGCGGGAGGTCACGCAGCAGCATAACGCACTTGCTGATAAACAGGAAGAAGCACGCAGGTAAAAACATCCTTCCACACTTTACTTTGCTGTGCATTTGTGTGAGTTTTTGTTATTGCAAGTAAACTTACTATGCAGCCATAGTGCTTTCTGTTTATGTTCAAAGAATGTTATATTTTTTTTTATGTTTTCATATTTTTAATTATTACATCTTTTTGTTATATTATATATGTTATTTTAATGAAAATGAAATATGTATTCATCTTCTGTTATACGTTTTTTCTTCTTTAGAGCTATGGATGAAATACGAGAAAGTATGGCCGGCGCCAGCACACAGAAAGACGAGGTTACGGTATTGCGAGCCGATCTGGAAGCGGAAAAGGTCAAACTTCAGCAAAGAGAGCAGATGATCGCGAAGGAACTGCAAGATGTGCTGCCCATGCTGGAAGCGGCCAAGCAGTCGGTTACAGCCATCAAAACATCGGATCTCAGTGAAATCAAGTCACTGCGGGCGCCACCGGCGGTTATTCATAATATTCTGGAAGGTGTGCTGAAATTGTTCGGAAATAAGGATACATCATGGTCCGGAATGAGAGCGTAAGCTGCCTTTGTTTTACGAACACAAACTTGACCTTTTCATATACCAATGTGTAATTTGTTTTGCTGTAAGAAAAATGATTCGTTGCCCTACTTACATTTCTTTTATTGTTAATATATTAGCTGAAATGTACTTTCCGATTTTTGTTTAGGTTTTTGAGTCCGACCATCAAAGAAGAAATTGTGCATTTCAAAGCCGATAAGGTTTCGAAGGAGCATCTAAAACTGACACAGCAGATTCTGGAGAAGTACCGAACATCATTTGAAGAAGATACCGCTAAACGCGCGTCAGTTGCAGCTGCTCCGTTGGCTGTCTGGGTGCGCGCTTGCTGTCGCTATGCCGAAGTCCATGAGAAAATTGCACCTCTTGCACAAGAAAAACGCAAACTCGAAAGGTCAGTGAACTAGATCCACTGCATTTAGCGATACATAGTTTATCGTAGCGATTTGTAAGGTTTTTGTTTTCATCTGGTTTAGAGGTCCACTGTAAACAAAGAAAACTTTTTGCTGATTATTGGATTACATAGTTTATTTGATGTGTTAAAATAATTTTATTTAATAATCGTTATATTACTGCTATTAATAACTAGGAAAGTGCACTCGCTCGTAGCGGGCACTGTGTGACCGAAGCGAAGAACGATGTAATTCGCGCACGATTTCGTCAATACAGAATATCTGCATCATGAGTTACCACAAAATTTAATATGACCCACATAAAAACTCTGCAGAGGTTTCATTTCTTTTCGCACTTATTGTAAATTTAGAACACAAACAATTTTTAGAAAACCTTATGTTATTATTTTTATTTGGAGTAGTAATAATTTAATTTAATAATTTAATAAATTTTAATATTATTTAATATTAAAAAATATCAAATAAATTAAATAAATAAATATTGAAAATAAATAATAATAGTGACCGACTGATGGAATGACACACAGGCACTGGGATCCACTTGAGCTGAGTACAGAGGACCTTCGCTTCGCTTCGGTCGATTATTAAGTTTTGTAGTTGCTTTCTCGCTTTTCTAATAAAATGTTTGAAGTGGACTGGATTTTGATAAATCGGTGACGTCTGCATTTCATCTGGGTTTGTTTCGTGCGTAAGTTGTAAGTTGTTGTGAAAGTCGTAGTAAAGTGGCTATATGCGAACGATGTCCACTGAGACAATGATTGAGCACATAAGACTGGGATCAACTGACGAATTCAGTAACAACCAAGGTTTTATTTCCGTTTTTTGCTGCCCCATTTTCTGGAATCTTTCAGGTCACTACCAACAGGTACATGTTGGTAGTGACCTGAATCTACACTTGCTATTTGTTTTGGTATAACATGCAAGTTAATGTTTTTATGCAGCACGATTGAGATGCACTCGAAAAGAGTGACCAATGCCGACAAGGATCTGGGCAGTCTGAGTACGCGGATTGATATGCTACAAGCACGTTTCCAACAACTCACAGAAGAGGCCGCTTTTATGAAGATCGAACTGAACAGATTGACGGAGCGGTTAAAAGTGGCGGAGTTTCTCGTGGAAAAACTGGAGAGTGAACATTCCAGATGGTCCAGTCAGGTACGTTGGCAATAACCGCCATTTTGTCATCAGAAAAGTTGCTCAACATTGGGTGCTACTTTTGCAGCTGAAGAACTATGCCGAAACTTTGAAAACCATTCAGAACAATGCCCTTTTGGCCGCAGGATTTGTTGTCTATTTGGCGGCCTGCAGTGAGGACGAGCGAACTTCATACGTGAATTCATGGAAAGAATACCTCAAGTAGGAATTTTATGTTGAAACATTTTGTTTTAATTAAATAAACATATTGTTTTAATTAAATAAACATATAATTTATTCTGAGTAAGAATGTTTCGAGGAAGATCGACTTTTAAAAAAAAGTCTGTCGCAGAGTGCCGTCCTTCGACTTATCGGAGCAGCTGACAACGGAAACCATACGTTTGGAATGGCGCACACAAGGACTGCCCGCTGACACGTTGTCCATAGAAAACGCCATTATCCTTCGCTGCACACTCGCTACTTGCATGATTGTTGATCCAACGGGCAACGTGCTGACTTGGTTGAAGACGTCTTTAAAACAGCATAGGTACAATAAAAACGTTCAAAACAAAATCAAGCAAATAAGTTAATCAACCGCAATCTTCATGAAAAATGCGCTTTGGGAGAATTTGACTGCAATAGCATTGTTTTGTTATGTTGTGACAGTGTGGAGGTCGTGGATCAGGAAGATGGCAACTTCCAGTCGGCTTTGGAAATGGCTGTTCGGTTTGGTAAATCGTTGATTGTGGAAGTGGCGGATCGGGTGGATGCTGTCCTGGTGACACTGCTCCGTCGTGACCTCATCAAGCAGGGCACGCGGATGCAGGTGGAAATGGGTGACAAACTGATTGACTATCATCCGCAGTTTCGACTGTACCTCGTGTCGCGGAACCCATCGGTTGACACTCAATTGCACCCGCAAGTAAGTACAGGGGTTAGAAACTTGTTGTCATTGCTACAATCTGACAGTAATTTAAAAAGGTCTACAGGCGGGAAATGCATTATTTTGTTTTGTGATTCTAAAAAGCTGATCCAGTTCATAGATTTCGAGACAGTTTTACCTTTCGTTTATGCATGTTCCATTTGTTAGTTTTGGCAGTATAGTTTCAATTCTCTGAAGCGACATTCCAAGTAAGATGTATGGACGGCATGTACCGTAGTGAAATGGCTTACAAGTGGCAAAAAACTGAACCGTTTGGGAAACGCGTTAAAGGTCATAAATTTCAATGTTCTGTACTTTCAAAATTTGCGTACTATATTGTGATTTTTTAAGCATAAATTTTTTATTCAAGTTTCAATTTTTTTCTTCGCGCTAAATTTTTATGTACTTTTTTTCCGCTTTTCTGTTTTATAATGTCTGCGATACCATTTATTGTTTCGAATATGGGTTTTCGCAGACAATTGTCTGCTGCGCTTGTTATATATCGCTTTAACGTTGTTGTAGATTGCTGCCTTAATCAGTGTAGTGAGCTTCACAGCCACCCGTGCCGGTCTGGCCAATCAGCTGCTGAGTTTGGTTATCGAGAGCAAATTACCGCAAGTTGAGCAGCGTCGCCGAGCGTTGGTCCAAGAACAGGAATCCCTCAAAATCAAGCTAACCGAACTGGAAAACGCTTTACTACTGGAGCTAACCAACAGTCAAGGAAATATCCTGGAAAATGCAGAATTACGAGAATCTTTGAGTAAAACTAAAACATCCTCCGACACAGTGGAAAAGAATCTGAACGAGTCGAGAAAAATCAAGGAAACGTTGGACCGTGATCAGGCCATCTTCTCGGTGTTGGCGACCAAATGCTGTAGCATTTATTTCGCTTTACAAAGCCTACACAAGTTGAACCATCTGTACCGGTTCAGTCTGCAGACTTTCATCGATATCTTCCGCAAAGCAGTGGAGAATTTGGCAAAAAATGACGAAGTGAAAGATCAACTACAGAAATTCTGTGCAGTGGCCTTTTACCAAGTTATTCACTATGTGTACCATCATGTATCAAGGGCAATCTTTAAAAAAGATCGCTTAACGTTTCTACTCCAGTTGATCAAATCAGTACGACCGGAATTGATCAAAACTGAAGAATGGACATTTTTGTTGTCAATGAAAGCGCGGAGTTTAGATTCTACAGACGCTTCTGCTAACATTTCTTGGCTGGATAAAGATAAGCAAGGGTCATTGGCGGAAGTGATGAAAAAGGTCCCGAGTCTCCGCGAAGTGATGGATTTACCGGATTCTGCGGGATGGAGCATCTTCATGGGTCATGCGCACTGCGAGACGGCGTTTCCGGCCGGTGCGAAGCTGACCGTGTTCCAGCAAGTGGTGGTTATTGCCGTATTGCGTGCCGACCGGATGATCAGTGCCTTGACGGGTTTTGCTGGGAAAGGCTTGAAACTACCGGATTTAGCATCGGATACAACACTGAAGACGGTTCTTACGGAAAGTAAAGAGACTGTACCGATCTTGATCCTTACTTCCGCGGGATCCGATCCGTCGCAGGAGATAATGGGACTGGCTCAGGAACGAAATGTGCAGTGTCAACAGGTATAATATCAGCAGAGTGTTATGTAAAATATTTAGATATTAGTCAATGAACTATCGCACCTGACAGCCAAACTCAGCTACGTAACTTTACAAGAGATAAATATAGACAGCATGTGGCGTAGTGTGATGGCCTACAAGTTTCCAGAAAGAACGTTTTGCGCTCAACGGGGATACAATTTCTAGTAGATTGTTTCTGTGTTATAAGGAAATGCTATTTTTGAAATATGGTTTGGTGATCGAAATATAGCCGGGATGTAAATGCAGCCGAAGCGGTGTTTTTTCTGACGTTTCGTAGCTCACCATCAGTTTGCACAATCAACGCATGATACATACATACAGTATGATACGACAGATACGTATACTGTACATGTCTACATGAGAACTTTATTGGGAATGCGGTACAACTAAGCTGGCGCTAGAATAGCTACTGCAGTTATGTACATGTCTACAATCAGTTTTATGAATTAGGTGCATCGTAAATCGTAGTGTGATGGCTGTCGCATAGACTGGGAATATCGCTTTGCGGATGCCCAGTGCGGTGTTACGCAATAAATGCGAAGTGTATTATGGCCATTCTTGTACTCAGATTTAAATATTTCTTTTTGTATGGTTGCCCAAACTTGTTTTTAATTAATTATTGTACATTCTTGCTCTCCTCTTCCGCAGTTCGCAATGGGTCTGAAGGAAAGCGATAACGCTGCCGATGCAATAAAGGAAGCAGCACAGAAAGGTTTCTGGTTGTATCTGAAAAATCTGCATTTACTGCCAGCGTTTTTCAACCGGATTCTTAAGGAAATCAAAGACGCCGGCCAACCGGCGTCTTCCTTCCGCCTGTGGATTTCCACCGAAGCGATTGGGAATATTCCGCCACTTTTACTGGAGACGTCACTGAAATGCGTCTGTGAAGGTCAGTCAGAGATGCGCCTTTAATGAAGCAGAATGTTGTGCCGTCTATGTATACTGTGAACAATTGGTTAGATGTCTGGTTGTAAATTCGCATTTTTAACTGAAATTATGTTAATTGTAGTCCAGTCGCTAACCTAATAAACACGTTATAAACATGGTGCATCGTAGTGCAGTGGCTTTATGCGCGGGGTTGTTATCCAGAGAACATACTAATCGTACTAATAAGTTTTCACGTTACAGAATTGCAAGTATTCTGATTGTCTGTCCTTTTTAGCTCCCCCGGGTGTAAAACAGAACATTCTCCGCTCTATAAAAGAATCCTCCGACATGTTCAAATCCCTCTCGACCTCATCATCCAGTCGGCCGGCACTGATTCTCTACTGGTTGCATGCTATTCTCCAAGAACGCCGCAACTATCTCCCCGTGGGATGGACGAAATTCTACGAATTTACCACCAGCGATTTGAGCGCTGCATTGCGGATTATCGGAAAGTATGGGAAAGTATCCAAAAGTGGGAGTTATCTGGAGGAATACATTCGCGGCTTATTGGAGATTGTTATTTACGGTGGTCGCGTGGATTCCCGTTGTGATACGGATATTCTTTCGTCCTTTGTTGGCAGCTATTTTTCCGGAGCTATTTTATCCAGGGATGATTTTGGGAAGGCATTGAGTGGGCGGTTTCAGCCTAGTCTAAAGTCACTAAGCGATTTTGCCGGGTTTGTGCAGAATAGTCTCCCGGAAATTGATGAACCCGAGTTGTTGGGATTACCGGCGAATATTGACGCGTCTCATCAGATTAACGAAGGGTTGCTGGTTTTGAAGGATTTGCAGTTGTTGCAGCAGATTAAAGACGTGAAACTGAATGAGATGGCAGGGGATTGGTTGGAAGCAGTGAACAGCTTGATGACTACGGCACAATCGACGAAACAGGTAAAGCAGTCCAAACGAAGTGCTGTATACGTAGTATCAATTTATTTCATTTCCGGTTAGGATACTGTGCATTAGCGATTGGTCAGTATTCAACCAAACCATCGACACCACTTCTGTGCAGTAAAAAGGCTGACAATAATAGTTTATTATTAATTAAGCTACTGAAGTGATCTTGTGAATTATATAATATAAAGGTAATAATATAATAACAATAATATATATACGTATAATAATGTGTGTACGGATATGACGATTCTGATTTTTAACCATGGCGCATTTGTTTGTAGAAACTGGAAAAATTCCTGGCTGATCAGGAAGAGTCGGCTCAGATAAACCCGTTGGCTTGGTATTATTTATACGAAGGTGTTTTCGCACTTGGTCTAATTGACCGCATCCAACGAGAGCTGACAGCCATTGCGACACATGGACGAAATCTTGAGGCATTGCCGAAAGATGTGCAAGCCACCGCTAGAAACATCATGCAGCACGAAGTATATTGTTGCGATCAGCTTGAGCCATATTATTTTTCCGAAGTTTGAAAGATATAATTGTCTTATATTTGTTTCTTCTTCCATGGTATTGGGCATTCTTCTCGTTGCGCTTCTCTTAACTGTTTTCGTGTTGGTTAGACTCCGGAATCATGGCTGAACGTGTGGTCTGGCCCCGAGGAGCCGGCATCGTATGTGCGAACAGTGGATCGGTTGTCTCATGCTCTCACTGAGGGGATGGTGAAAATCAACCGGAACACGCTCTTGTCCGCTCCGGTCGACGTTCGGCAGTTGTTTAACCCGGAGAATTTTATCAGCTCTTTACGCCAGCTCGCCAGCAGGCAAGTTTTGTAAAGATATTTTAAGGGGAACAGATAATACAAGTATTGCAGTTCGCACGGTGCACCAAACGGGCACGAACATTGCAGCGTTCGTGCGATTTGGAATAGTTATTTCGAGGTATAAACGTTTTAGTTTTTAGTATGTAGAATACACGATGTAGTAGAATCAGAACATGTTTTTTATGGTATACGTCAGTTTTTGCTTTTCGGCATCAAAAAGAATTTTTGCTGTGGTATCACAGAATTATGACGCAGAATCCAGATACTAAAGCTTGTTATTAGCCCAGAGCGGACACTGGTGCCATTGCACTACGAATGTACTGCAATGTTGTGTTAATCGATCCGGTGCTGGATTCCAGATTCTGTTCTTATTACAGCTTATTTTCTTTGTATTTCCTTATACATCCCGTTGGTTTCCCCTTTTTATAAAATGTTGTGCATTTCACAGAGAAACCGGAAGCTCGGTGGAAGCATTGTCGTTTTACAACGAGTGGACAGTCACTATGCTGAAATCCATTCCGTACACGGTTCAGATCAGTGGATTATATCTGGAAGGTGCTTTATTCGATGGAAAAATCTTGACAGAATGCCAGTACAATTCCCCGGGACTCAGTCTGATGGTTCCATGCCATGTCGCTTGGCTGCCGGAAGTATGTCCAACACACACTAATTGTTTTCTTTGAACTTTTGTAATGTTTGTATGTTGCCGTTTGATTCAGCAAATTTACAATTAGATAACTGGCAATTAAATAATCGTATCCATGCTCATCGGTTCGCGTTTTCCTAGTGACAACTCGATGTGCTATGCTCTCGTACTGCTGTCTGCTTTAATTCGGCACATAATTAATTTCAGTTCCGTGCATTATTGTATGTACAGATTTTTTATTCTCGATTTAACATATGGTACACTTTTGACTTTATGTCTATTTTGTAGAAGATTACCAAGAAAACGGAAAGGAATGTCGTTTTTCTTCCTGTTTTCACCACTCCCAGCCGTGGAAAACTGGCTTTTCACTTAAGCGTTCCTTGCGAAGACAATCCGTCCAAATGGATCCGTGCCGGTGTTGCATTTTTCCTGCTGAATGTTTGAATGTTTTCGCGTTTATGTCTGGAATGGCAGCACTCTGTGTTGTTAAACATGCGGAAAAAAACAGCTTTTTTGTTGTTTTTTTGCGCTAGTTCGATGATCTCAGTTATTTGTGTGATCTATATGTATGATGCCGGTAAACAGAAATCCAGCACTATTGTTACAGACAACTATTACTTCAGTGACTTCAATCATTGACAAACTTGCAAATAAACGTAACAAACCACTACATAACTTTCCTCATAACAGATATCTAAAATTATTAATTATTAGAATTTCTTTAGTAGTGTAAGACCGTTCGTAATCAGTCTTTCCAGTGTTGGAAAAACGTTAATAAACAAGAAAAACCTCGTAAAGGCGAGAACCTCGCTTTTGCGAGGTTGTTGCTGTTGATTTGCGTTTGTTAGCGTCGTCTGGTAGACTACTGATCCCGAATTTCTTTATTCTTCTGACATAGTAAATGGAGAATGGAGAAACCCGGGAAGTACTGTTACTATGATAGTGACTGCTGAAATCTTCTCCTGAATCACAGTAACCTTTCTGTACGTTGATTTCCATCTGTCTGTTCGGGCCACTAAATCGCAAAGTCGCAATTCAAACAGCTCACAATCAGGTGTTTCTGTAGTAAACGTGTTTTCCGAGCGTTTGCTGGACATGTACAATGGCCATCTGACATATCTTATCAATTCCTTTCCTAGTTTTATAGCAGATTATCGCAAAAACTGTATGCACATATGCGGAAGCGCTCATAAACATCGTGAT
>JAQGAU010000565.1:0-26250 GCA_034698045.1 Paramacrobiotus richtersi
GAAGTGAGTCTTTCTTATCTCTCACGAGAAGACGAAAGAATGCTCTTTCGAATGAACGTAAGACGGAAAAGGACTACCAATTCTGAAATTTTATATAAATTATTTCACTCGTTTTGAGAAAGGGCAGAGCACGGGTCGGACAAGTTTTCGAAGCTGGTGTGCTTTGATTTAAAATTCATAGGAAATTCCGACCACCTGACAAAGCCAAACTTTATACTGTGGAAGATAGCACGATAAATGGACGTCTGGGGTACATTAGCAAATTAACTGTCAGGCTTCATGGTGGGTAATGGGAGGGACTAAAACCCGTTGCCCGGAGTTGGCTGGGCACCACTGTATACGACAGTTTGTTTGCTCGTGTTGGTTCTTTCGCCGATCAGTATGATAAAATGTTTACAGCTAAGAACTGGTCCCCGAACATTGGGGTACGCGAATGGATGTCCGCCCCCAAGGGGTCTCAGTAATGTGTTATTGTTGAACTACCTTTTTGTTTTTCATGTGACTCTGGTCAGCTCTCGAAACAGCATTAAATCATCATCCTCTGGCGTGTGATTTGAGGATGCCTAAGCCAACATAATGTTATATTCCATGTTGGTGCATATTTGACTAATGAATCACGAGCTGGAGTGCAGGAAACTTTGCAGAAGAAAAACATTTCTGGTTTATGCTGCTGCAGCATTGCTGGCGCAGTGGCGCTCTATTTATCATGGGATGACTGTGTCAATGGTAACTGCGCATGGGGTGGTGGTTCCGTAGCTTCCGGCCTGCTGATCCTCGCACAAGTCGACCGCCAATAAATGTTTAATAAATCATACAGTTGACATGGAATTTTATTATAACTTTGAAGTTGTAGGTAATTTTTTAGTGAACAAGTTCTTTCTCACCAAGTATGCGTAAACGTTGACTGTGCATTAGATATTCTTAGGTGGGCTTCTCCAATAGGCGCCCATGTTTAACTGGCGCACGTTTTCCGACCAAATCACTTGGAAGAGACCAGACCAAATCACATCTCGCGTCACATCTGCCTATCTAATCTTCTGACTATATTAAGCGCCGTATCCGCGGATCTGTTGGTCACGTTTGGATCCCGCCTCCAAAACGCTCTGATTGGTTGAACCAAAACTCAGCTGCTTTAGATTCGTTGAGGTGCACCAGCTTCTGCCTTTGTGCCACGTTTGTTTGTTCGTTCGCTCATGTTCGCTTTTTTTAGTAAATTTCTGTTTCGTTTCCAGGTTTGCAGGAACCCGAATTTTAAATTAACCACGCAGGTTTGCGAGCCTGTAGTCCAGATCACCGAGGTTTGCGAGTCGTTTGTTCTGCACGCAGGTTTGCTAGGCCTTAGTGAAGAGCACGCATGTTTGCGAATCCTTAGTTATGTACCCAAGTTTGCGAACCCTGAGTTTCTAACGCAGGTTTGCGATTCCTCAGTTACGTCCGCAACTTTGCGAGTCGTTCATTCTGCACGCAGGATCGCAAATCCTCAAGTATGAACGCAGAGCTACGAACCCTTAGTTATGTACTCAGGTTTACGAGCCCTTAGTTTAGTACCCACTTCTAGAAGACCTTATTCATGTATGATGTGCTTTACCGGTTCGTAGTTGTACAATCGGGTTTGCAAGTCGTTAGTTTTGTACGCGGGACTACTAATCCTTAGTTATGTACACAGCATTGCAAGTTCTTAGTTCTGCATGCAGGTTTGCGAGACCTAAGTTTATTATGTTGGTTTGCAAGATTTTTGTTATGTACGTAGCACTACGAATCCTTATTTTTTTACCGGATTTTTGCTCTCCAGTTTGAAGCTAAAGTTCGCATACCTTTTAACAAAACCATTTCAGATGGGTGATACTATGGCTTGCCAAACTTGAGTAATAAAGCCATGCGACCAAAAGGTTTGTTATTCGACTGTGTTTCATTTTTCTGCCGGGAAAGATTTCAGTAGAGCAATCAGCTGCTTTTCTGCGTGCAAAGGTTTATATTAGAGCAACCAGCTGGAATGTGCCCGGCTTTCGTGCTACGTTTCGAGTGGTTAACGAGGCTACGCAGATTTGCTTAATGATTCCTTATTTTTGCTCAGTTTGACTTCTATGTACTCAGTTTTGCTTCAGCTTTTCCACGTTAATCCAAATTAAACTACCTGCTGTTTTAGATTGTCACAGTAGTGCCGCGGCAGTGCAGGCTGTTCTTCAGTTATTCGCCATAATCGCATTGCACCGTTGAAGCATGACCAGTCAACCACAGCGCGTCTGCGCTCAACTTTACACACACTGGAACAACCGCGTGCTACGTTATTTTGCCGCAGAGGTTTACCACAGTTTGCTGCTCAAGAAGCTGTAAAAGTTCGGTATCACCGGGAAGGCATTGCAGCGGTTTTATTCGTACCTTACCGGCCGAAAAAAACGCGTAAAAAGTGGTATCCGTGTGTCTGAATGGTTGCCAGGGGTGTCCGGTGTGCCGCAACGGACTGTTCTCGGTCCCATACTGTTCACGATTTTTGTGAACGATTTGTTGCAGCTTCCGGACGGAAGCTATGAAATGGAAGCGTTCGCTGATGAAACGATCGTATTTTCTCGCGCAAAGATGAAATCAGAAGCGGCTGCGAAATTGACCAGCGGCCTGAAATCGACTACAGAGTGGTTCGACCAGAATTGCTTAGCGCTAAACACGAAAAGTGCGCCGCAATGTTTTTATGCGGAGCGCGAAAGGACAGAACGGAAAAAAATTGTCAGGTACTGCTATGCAACGAAACCTTGCAAGTGAAGGAACGCGTGACATATCTGGGCATCGAAGTAGACCGTCATTTGAAATGGGCGCGCAGTTCCAGAAGGTGAAGAAGTGTATGAATTACGGAATAGCAAAAATCAAACAGGCACAATCCGGACTCGACCTTTCCCAGCGTGCCACCAGTTATCACGCTTTAGTCGAACCGTACGCGGACTACTGTTCGTCAGTATGGTCAACGGCGTCTACGGGTGACAGGGAGAAGTTGAGGAGGAACGCCGCCTTGAGAGCCATTACCGATTACAGGACACGGGTAACACCGGAACTGTACGGCCAGCTGGGTATCACACCAGTATTCCATCGATGGCGCGAAAAGGACGCGGTCTGGCTGTTTAAGATCTGGAACCGGAAGGATTTCAACGTGCCGTGTTATATGCAAGAGTTAATCCCATTTACGGACACCAATACGCGGTACGAAATTCGACGGAAGAAACGGATCGATGCACCGGCAAAGCGATGCATTGGAAAGGCAAGCCTGGCAATTTGAGTGAAAGATCTTTTTACAAATATCATGAAAAATACTGAAAAGGTATTGGACTGTGGCTCTCTGAAAACTTCTATCTCTGTTCTTGAGTCTAAAATTCTGTTCTTTTCCTGAATGTTGTTTTGTTACTCTCACTTGTGACCAAAACTGATAGTGCCATGGGTTTGTCTGCTCAACAATAAACTAAAACTAATCTAAACTAATGTGATCTGTACAGGGAATAGTATTTTTTTTGGCTAATTCTATTTTGCCGCAGTGCGTGCAATAGAGGTGACAACAGCTGGTTGGCTATTTTGCCGCAGTCTGCGCTAAATTAGCTTGTTGGCTATTTTGCCGCACTGCGGGCGTTGAATAGCTGGTTAGCTATTTTGCCGCATACTGCGTTAAAGTAGGTGGTAGGCTATTGTGCCGCACTTCGCCCGACAAACACATTGTTCTGTACCTCTAGCCGTTCTTACACATTTGTCGTTCTGACTGTCACGCCACAACATAGTCAACAGTGTCATCGTTGCCGTTAGATGTACTCAGGAACACGTTAAAAAGATAAATGAAAAATTAATCAATGAACAGGAAAAATCAGAAAAAAGTAAAGTAGCAGAAATAAACGAAAGAAAACAATAATATTCGAATTTCATAAAGAAATAATGTGAACGTGTACAATAACAATAATGAGATAAAAATTGCCAAAACTAAAGCATAATATAAATGTCATCGTACAGTTCTTCATGAATAGCAATACAGGATATTAAAAGTCTAATACTTCATGAAATAAGTTTAAGTTACCTCTTAGTATGTTCAGTGATTATACCATCCACTCTGGTGCCGCATCTCCAAGCTTTTCGAGCTCATTGCCGATCTGCAGAAACTGGCGTTCAATATCGGAGTGAATTAATCCGATGGTCACAGTGTCGAAGCATGGGTTCGGCAAGACGGCATGATATACATGTGTAAATGGGTTATGGGGAGCTGGAAATGTCCGCACGGGCCCAGTGTAGCATGGTGGGAATAAATGAGTTTCTGTTACGACTGCCGGTGGCTCGGGATCCGGCTAGGCATACGCTGGCGGCTGGGAGTCGGGAGCACTGGGAGCCCACGCGGAAGGCCGGTTTTCGTCCTCTTCGTCTTCAGGTACAATGCCGGGAGCGTAGAGCGGACGAACTTGAATGGGGGTGACTACCGGTGGGTGCTGGCTGGCTGTTCAAATGGACGGGCATCAGCGGTAAGGTCAACGCCGTACAGAGGAAGGGAAAAGTGGATCCCGTTAAGCATGGGCGGACGAAACTGTACTTCCGACGCCGGTATAAAAACTTGGGGCGCCGGTGGACTTGGCGGTGGATGATGTAAATACCTATACTGAGCCGGAAACCCTGACCTCGGCGGACAAATAATGGGTGCCAGAGAAGGTGCGGGTGTTCCGAAAGACGACATCGGAAGTCGATCGGAGCGGTAGATCGGTACTGGGTGCCGGGGCGTTTGCACGACAACGTGTGGCGCGTTGGTGGAAGATATGGGCGGTCGAAATCGCTGTGCTGGTGAACTCCCACTCGCGCACGCCCAGAGCGGTCTAGTTTGGTTCATTTGGACCGCATAACGGACACGATACCAAAATAGTATACGCAGTGGCGGCATTCATCATTTATCCTGTTCTCACACCAACGACAGGTAAACAATCGTAAAAAAATTACAGTTTTTTTGGCGTTCAGGGAAATGAAAAACAGATAAACTTGGAGTTTCACTTCACCAGGTATTGACTGAAAGGAATAAACTAAACGCGAACTGTTTCACAAATCAGTAAGACACCTAGATTGTCACAACTACTCTCAGCAAAGAAGCGGTTCAACAGTTTAAAGTCAGCCAGTGTAACTGTCTTGATGAGGAGTGTAAGAAACAAGGCATATCTGAGACATCACTGAGCTGAGAGTGGAGATGCGCAGCCTGTAGAATAGCGATTATCGCGTATTTTTTGGTTCTGTGTCAGAAAGAAGAGAACATCCAGGTATAACTGGAGCAATCACTGCAGCCAGTTTAAACCATTTTGCAACTCTAAAGCAACAGTTTTTGTTATTGCAAGGTATATACTGTGGTAGATTTGTCCAAGTAACATTAAGGAGCAAATCTAAATAATAATCTACTCTTCCTGTTTTTTGCTGCAAACAGTTTATTTTCAGAAACCGACAATGGGATTTCCGGAAGATCCGAGTAATTGATGCGATGCATATGCCCGTGCATTTGGTACTCAACTGTGGACGACCAGTGTAATCAACTTGACTTTAAGTTTATGGGCAAGAATGCTGATTTGGCTAGGACTACCGATGCCGACACGGTGCCCAGGGAGCAGACAGGCAGCAACAGGGCTGAAGACACGCTGAGTGTACCAGTACAGGAACCAAGCAACCACGAGCCACCACACGGTATGTGGGCGTGTATTTTTAACAAGGGTAACACTACAACTCGTTTTTTTACGTACATGCATATACATACAGATTCAAATTTCTGAAATTGTACTTCAACTGTGTGTGGTCGTTACATTGTTTATTATTTATCAAGTTAATCGCTCATCGTTTTCGAAATTAGTCAGCACTTGTCTCCTGATTATGTACACATGTATTTGAGCATTTATTTAACAACTATTAGATTTTCCCTGATATACTGATCACCACAACACCATAATTTTATAAAACAGTGATATTTTAATAAAATTAGTTCTTCGATACCGTGATTTACCACAACACCATGATACAACAGAACAGTGACATTTTAGTAAAGTTATTGTGTTTGTTTAATATAACGTACTTATTCATTTGATTCATTGTGCGTATTTAGTTTATTTATTTTGTTTGTCTAGTTATTTTAGAAAAATTAAATATATAAAGATATATAATCGTATTGAAGTATTGAGGTGTTGGGTTTGTCCTATATTGAGCCAGCAGTGTATTATCGCGGTCACACGTTTGTATCGGGATGGTACTTCAGCGAGAGCTGTGACAAACAGTATGCCGCGGAATGGCTGAGCAAGCGGTGAAACATTTGAAATGGTCGGCAGCACAATAAGCACATTGGCTGGCAGTATGCGGCAAAATAGCGAACCAGCAAGCAAACTGTGGCAAACTAGCCAACGAGCTATCCAACCGTCGTGTGCGGCAAAATAGCCAACCAGCTAAAAAACCAGCGCACTGCGGCAAAATAGCCAACCAGCTATTGTGCCGAAAAGACTGCGGCAAAATAGCCACTCCGATTTTTTTTCTCTTTTATTATTACTGTATAAATGTTTTACGGACTGGTCAGACCATGCACGCCAACCCTTCCGGACCTTCCACACACCTGATCCCAATACCCGGGACCCGGTTGTCTTGGAGCGCCGTGGACGGACGCTCGTTACGTCGGAGAAGTGTGACGAGGCCACCGCCTAGTGGTGACGGTTTGCCCGTGTGCTGCTGCGCAGTGTGCACGGATGCCCCGCACGGTGCCGGCGCATCCACCGCATGGTGCATTTCCGATGCAGTCTCAAGCATGGTATGCCAGATCCTGCATCGGTGTCAGAGTGTTAGGGATATAGATCTGGCGTTCACCACATATCTCTAGCTCCCTGTCTTTTGAATAGCAGTTTTCCTGCTAGAGTGTGTTCTTCCCTTTTGTTTATTTGCACAGCATCGCAATAAAGAGTCCCTTATTGCCTAGTTGGCATTTTGGTGTGTTTCCGCATACGACGGTGCCCATATAGATCGGGCTCCCGTCGTTCTGTTCCTTATGAGGTTTTCCTCAACGGGCCATCAGAGCTCGTTTCACTGTAAACGAATTGTGTTCGTTTCCATCCGAAAGAGCTTTTTTATCGTTGCTCGAGATGCGCGTTTGCTGTTATCATGAGTGATCCAGCTCGAGAATATGTGCTTGCCTGTGATTTGCCTACGAAAATTTGTTCATTTGTTTGGCTATTCGGGAGGGCAGAACGAACGTCACAGGAGCGAAGAAAACTGCATGCCAGGACTTCCGACAACATCGTAATCTTCGTCAACTTGCAAGAACCTGTAGGTTACACAGCTTTCATAGCTTACTTTTTAAACAGGATTGCGAAACTGCAGTGGTACTGGTGCGAAGCTGTTGGCAAATAGTACTCGCAAAGGTTAAGGCACAAGCAGAATGTCGATAGCAGCTTTGGTGGGTTTCGCGTTTCGAACGTTTTTCTCAGCTCGCCCACTTATCACTTATCTGGTTATGGGGATCCGGTATAGAAAATGCTTGCTCTATTGTATTTCCAGTACTCTCTCTGCCCATTTCACCCACCGGCTCAGAAAACAGATGTACTGTACCACTCCATTCAAAACGACTTAGCTCTACACTGCCCTTTACATCAAGAAAACTTGGCTTTGAAATATCGTTAGAAAGTACAGAATATTTGTCGCGCTTTGACCCAACATGGGCAGAATCGGTTGATATTTAAAAAGTTGTAAGCACTTACTCATTTCAAATATCTAAACGTGGGCAGTATGTAAGCATATTGGCTGGTTCCGTGTAAGAACGTACTGAATGTTTTGCTCTTTCCGCCACTGTTTCAATAACCAAGTCTTATCGAGTTTAAAGAGCACAGTCTACTGTGATCAGGCTTCGCATTTGAAATGCGAAATTCACTAAAACAGCTACCAACGTCCCGGCCTGTGGCCTTAATAGGCTTTTTAACAAAGTGTGGCCCTATCTATATAGATGCAGCCTGCAACACTGGACATTTTAAAACATACTGTATAGTGCCGGTAAACGCACTTTCTCTTTGAACTTCATTGTGACCTTATACGCTCGCTGTCAGCTTGAGACTCCTTATCTGCACGACATTTTTATTGAATTGTTTGTGAACCCTTATTTTCGTAGTATGTTGGACCTGATGAAAGCTATGCTGAAATCGGAGGTACGGTGACTGGCGTTAAAACCGTTCAATGTCAACAATTCTTCCAACAAGCTCAAGGATTATCTGCCTTACGGGAGCGTTTCGGTATTGCGGTATCAGTCGATCGATGTGGTTCTTTAGTGACGTAACCGTATCTGTGTATGTTTATAGAACAGCTACGAGATCGCGCTCCCAGTACATCACGGGGACCGTTGTCCCATGCAGAGTGTGTACGCCAATCACGGGCAAGAGAGCCTGTGAAAGTTACGCTCCAACGACGAAAAGGCGACGAGGAAAGGCATCGGCTTGTGCGTGAAAATGAATCGGAAGAGGAAGCACTGCGCATACAGCAGTCCGATGCCGAGAGAAAGCAAAGAGTACGGGCGGAATTAACGGAAGTAGAAGCTGCAGAACGCCGAGCCCATGAGTCCGCGGCCAGAAAAAGGCAAAGGGCTGAGCACCAAAACCAGAAAGTACCCCTTAAAAGATATGCAGCGTTATCTTACATGGATACCGAGCCCGGACTTCACGATCTGGGCGGGATGGACAGAGTTTGTACAGCCTGCTGAGCTCGCCACTTTACTGTGTAAGTTACCAGGAGCGAAAGTGGCATATTCACCATTTGTTGTCAATAAGGAGCTGTAGCGTTGGAAAGAACAGTCTTCCTAGCGTTTCCGGAATTACTGCGTTTGCTCTTTCTCGGAAACCACACGCACAGCAGCAACTTTTTTGCGCACATTCGAAGGTACAACAGTGCAATGGCGTTTGCGTCAGTTGTTGCAAACGTTGACCATACTGCCGGTTTTGGACCGCTTACTTACCGAATTTCTGGGCAGCTGTACTATTTCTTGGGGCCTGCGCACCCAACAGAATCTCAGCAGGTTAAATACGGTCAGTTGTACTTTCTTGGCAGCACGGACGCTCTTGACACGCGCCTAATGTATCCCATTAACGCAAAGTTAAATTCATCTCTGGTGCAAGATCCGGAAACTGTGCTAAGGATGTGCAATCCATATGCCAAAGCTTACACCATGATGCGTGAGGTGGAAGAGGGCGAACACTGAAAGGCGGCAAAGGAACAGAGAGCTGCGCTCGATGTTAGATTGAGTTTTGACGATACCCGTCGAAATCCCCAGCGTCAGTATACAGCTCCGGTTTGCAATGAAGTCGCGGCAGTTATTGTCGGAGATGTCAACGGGGAGTTCCCACAGCATCACCTGGCCGTCCATGCCAAAGCCACCGGGTTGAAAACAATTCCATCACTGAATGGGGATTGTGACCCGATGTCGTATCCACTGTTTTTTCCTCTTGGCAATAAGGGTTTCAATTCGGAGCTTAAAAGGAAAAAAGGCGGTAAGAGGCACGGCATTTCGAAACTCGAGGTATGGCAGCAAACACATTGTTATTGGTAACCATTTGGACGTGTCGCGGTATTGCCAGTTTTATCCGAACGAGAGCGCCCAAACACCGTTAGTGGATCACTAAATTTCGAATCCTTGGTCATCTAGGTTGCCATCTCAGTGTCTTTGTGTGTACACATCACGACACTGGTGTTATGCATATTGGCTTAGTACAGATTAATGATAACACGTTTTTCATGACGCTGAGCTCAGTTTAAAACTACACGGTGTGCTTATTTTTCATTAGGAAGTTTAATGCGGCAGCTTTTCAGTTCTACAGTTACCGGATTGCGGACCGCGGCCAGCATCTGGAAGACTTTAACCTCATTCTGTGCGGAAGAGCGCTTTTTCAACAGTACGTCGTCGATGCATACGTTAAAGTTGAAGAATCAAGACTTCAGTACCAGAGAAGCAACCAGAAGAAACTTCGTGCTGATACATACCAGGGTCTGTCAGATTACTTAGCGTCTGCAGCTGCTAATCGCGGTATGCAAGCAGGACGTACCGTAGTGCTGAGCTCCACCTTTACAAGTTGATCGCGTGCGATGTGTCAGGATTACCAAGATGCAGCAAGCTTGGGAAGCCCTTCGTTCTCCTAATTAAAACATTCCTTTCGTGCAATCCCAACTTGAATGAGATTCGGCGCCACCTTTACCCTGGACAACGGCCGGCTGACCGTCCTGATTTAGTTGCAAGGGGTTTAAGCTTGAACTAAAGGAGCTGTTGGTCGATATATGCACGCACGAAATCTTTGGTCGCATTGAGGGATACTGTTTGGTAAGTGTTGACTGGAGAAACAAGCAGTGATTGTTTACGTCTGTCCATGGACTAACTTTTTGTACTGTTGCAGACAATAGAGTTTCAAAGCGAGGGCTCCCACACTGTCACATGCTTTTATTTATCGACAAAAGAGAGCAGTGGTGGAACCAGAAACTATTGACAAGATTGTCTGCTGCGAAATACCGGATCCAGTTACAAACCATGTTCTACATTAGAGCTGCAGAAGTATGTTGGCGGCTCAACAAGTACGAGATGCAGCTCATGTCTCACTCCATCATCCGCCTGCCCGTTCATAAACCGGACGAGCAGGATATCTTCTTTGAAGCCGGACAGGAGGAGCAGGCAGTGGAGTTAGGAACAAACCGCGACACAATGCTGACTGCTTGATTTAAACTGAATGCGTCGAATCCCGAAGCATATACGCCTCTGTATCACGATGTTCCTGACCACTATCGATTTGAAAAAGGAGAGTGGATAGAGCGCTCGCGAGACACCAATTTAAAGATCATCGGACGGATGTATACGGTGAACCCTCGCGATCACGAGCGGTTCTATCTGCGTTTATTGCTCCTTCACGTTCCCGGTGCATGCAGCTTTTCGGATCTCAGGACCGTCGAGGAAGTTGTCGTTCAGACGTTTGAAGAATCAGCTCGATTACGAGGATTGATAGAGAACAGCGACCAGTGGATCCAGTGCATGGAAGAAGCAGAATACGCTGCTATGCCAGTTGCGATTCGTAGCCTGTTTGTAACGATACTTATTTACGGTCACCTTTCCCCAGCTGACGCGCGCTTTATTTGGGAACGATTTTGTGGTTGCATGTGTGAGGATTTTCGGAATAATCGTTCCCCAGAGTCCGCACTGTATCTAGCATACTGCGATATCAATAAACGTCTCGATTCGTTTAGTGTCAGTATGTTTCGTCCGTACGGGATTCCAGAGCCGCCAAAACCAGCAGATATCGTGGAGGAAACTGTGGACCAAAAAGCGGCATTGGAGAAAGGAGTCGCCATGTTTGCCATAATGAACGAAGCTAAAAAAACTGTAGTGGATGCGATTCTTAGCGCAGTACATGGCAAATCTGATCGAAAGTGTTTTTCATTGACGCCCCCGGGGGCGCGGATAAAACGTACGTTATCACCGCGCTTGCGCACCATTTAACTGGCGAAGGCGTTCCAGTTATGTGCATGACAAGTCCCGGGACCGCCGGTAATTTACTGTCGCGCGGAACTACCGTCCACACGGGTGTGGGTCTGACGCTATCGCTCAATGAAAACTCGCGACTCTACGTTAGCTCTCGATCTCAACTTGCAACAAAGCTTCGCAATGTGGCAGCAATCCTGTTGAACGAAGCTCCAATGTTGCCTGGAATAGCTCTGGAAACGATTGATGTTAGCTTCCGCGAAATGATGGGCAACAACCTACCATTTGGTGGAAAAATTATGGTCTTAATTGGTTACTTCCGTCAAGTTCTCCAAGTCGTAGTGCACGGAAGCAAGGCACAGCAGCTGGCTGCTTGCATGAAGCGGTCGGTGCTATAGCGATCTTTCAAACCTACCACCTGACCCACAACGTTCGTGCAAATTCCGGTCAAAATCAGTTCTGCGACTGGCTTCTCCAGCTTAGAGAAGGTATGCTGCCAACCGACGAAGATGACCAAATAACAATTCCAGCTCAGTGCATCAGCTCAGGTAATGCCGTAAAATAAACTCGAGCATTGCAACCGATACTGAAACGTGCCGGTACGACGGTCATCGTTTCTTTAGTAATCTAAAAGAGCTAGCGAGTCCTTAGAACGCACTGTAGTTTTACAACGAAAAGTGGTGATGGAAAAATATCTAGCTACGTTCGAATATCTAGCAATCACGAAAATCTAATTGTAACGCGTGCTTGAGGCGCGCATCTGTTACCATAAATGTTAAAAATTGTAAACTTAATTCATTAGGCAGCTACTAATATCCATACATTACTTAGGCAATATCATCCAAGAAATTTTTGGGGACGACATTGCGATTGGCAGTACTGAAGAGTTGCTGAAAAGTTTTATTCTCTGTCCGACCAATGAAGAGACCTTGGAGTATTAATGACGAGATAGTGGCAAAACTACCTGGTGAAGCAGCGACCTATACAAGCGTGGATACTGTCGTATGCGATAACAGTGAAGATCCCTCGGAATTTCCGGAAGAATTTCTCTATACACTAACACCAAGTGGATTACCTCCGCATATACTAACGCTGAAGGTTGGCACTGTAGTGATGTTACTGCGCAATTTGGATGCAAAGCACGGGCTTTGCAACGGCACTCGCATGATTATAAGAGCGCTTAACCGCTACAGCTTGGATTGCGAAATTCTAAGCGGTTCCAGCAGGGGGAAACGAACGCTTATTCCAAGGATTAAGCTACAACCCACTGGGGACTTTCTACCATTTTCCTTCAGCCGGTTACAGTTTCCCGTACGTATTGCTTTCGCAATGACGATTAACAAAGCACTGGGACAAACCTTTGAAAGAGTTGGAATTGTTCTGAAATCCCCAGTTTTTAGTCATGGTCAACTTTATGTTGCGTTTCCTCGAGCACGTTGTTTTGACAATATAAAGGTTCTTCTTCCTGCTGGATAGTGTTGTACAAAAAATGTTGTATATAAAGAACTGTTTCGTTGAATCTGCAATTTAAAGCATGACCTACGTACGCAGATAACAACGAATCGCCGTTGCGGGAGCAGTTGTGCAACGCTTAGTTTAATATAAACTTTTTCATATTCCAAACCAGTTTGCAAAGCTTCAGTTGTCTACAAACGGTGCCGATATTCCTATAAAGTACGCTGTCTCAAATTCATAGCAATGCAGAGACATTTTCCAAGAAGTTTTAAGCTTTTAATCCAGCGCAAAGGTTAGTTGACCCTGAACAAAGCAAGAAAACGGGTACAAGTCAATAGTTGGTTACAAAAGATTTGTTACCTTTAGGCAGGTAACGTGGATTTTTGAATCCGCAGTCATTTGCATAACTGTAAGATTTTATACTTTAGCAGATGAAACAGAACGCAGCGCATAGCGTCGCGCACGCTACTTGTCTACTATCTTAAGCGCCGTATCCTCGGATCTGTTGGTCACGTTTGGATCCCGCCTCCGAAACGTTCTGATTGGTTGAACCAGAACTCATGTGCTTTAGATTCGTTGAGCTGCACCAACCTCTGCCTTTCTGCCACGTTTGTTTGTTCGTTTGTTCCTGTGCGCTGTTTTAAGCAAATTTCTGCATCGCTGCCAGGTTTGCAGGAACCCAAATCTCAAATTAACCACGCAGGTTTGCGAGGCCTCAGTTAAGGTACGCATGTTTGCGGATCCTTAGTTATGTACGTAGGTTTGGGAATCATTGCTGTAGTACGCAGGTTTGCCCGTCCTCATTTATGCATGCAGCTTTCAGAGTCGTTTGTTCTGCACGAGGTTCGTGAATACTTCGGTAAGAACGCAGAGCTACGAATCCATAGTCATGTACTCAGGTTTACTGATCATTAGTTTAGTACGCAGTTCTAAGAGACCTTATTCATGTACGAAGCTTAACGCGTTCATAGTTATATATTCGGGTTTGCAAGTCGTCAGTTTGTACAGAGGACCACGAATCCTTGGTTATGTACACAGCTTTGCGAGTTCTTAGTTCTGCATGCAACTTGCAAGTTTGCGAGACCTAAGTTTATTACGCTGGATTGCAAGATTTTTGTTATATACGTAGCACTACGAATCCTAATTTTTTTACCAGATTTTTGCTCTCCAATTTGAAACTAAAGTTCGCAAACCCTTTAACAAAAACGTTTCAGATCGGAGATACTACGGCTTGCTAAACGTGAATAATGCCTGGTCGCATTCAAAGCCATGCGACCAAAAGGTCATTTTTCTGCCGAAAAAAATTTTCGGTAGAGCAATCAGCTGGTTTTCTGCGTCCGAACATTTATATTTAAGCAACTAGCTGGAATGTGCTCGGCTTTTGTGCTACGTCTTGAGTAGTTACCGAAGCTCTGTAGATCTGCTTAATGTTTCCTGATTTTTGTTCAGTTTGACTGCTACGTACTCACTTTTTCTTCAGTTTTTCCACGTTAATCCAGATCGAACTACCTGTTGTTTTAGACTTTCACAGTAGTGCCGCGGCAGTGCAGACAGTTCTTCAGTTATTCGCCATAATCCCGTTGAACCGTCGAAGCAAGACCAGTCAACCACAGCGCGTCTGCGCACAGATTTACACACACTAGAACAACCACGTGCTACTTTATTTTGCCGCAGAGGATCATCTTGAACTAGAACAGACCTTGCGAGTCGCGACCACGGGCTGCGGCGCGCAGCGCCGCCGCCAGTGCGCAGCAGACGAGCTGTTACTAAAATCCAGCAACAGTACATCGTGATTCAGCCCTAACGTTTCTTAGTCGTACCGTGCGTTGGATTCCCAACTGTTACGAAAGTGCCTCTTCATGCAATGTTCTATTGTTAGTACTCAGGTGAACTGTTCGTACAAAACAACGTTAAGCGCAACGGAGCGCGGCGCGTAGCGCCGCGACCGCTGCTTGTCTAACTATATTGAGCGGCATATATCCGTCTGTGTGTTTATAACGGTCGCGCCTTCAAAACGCTCTGATTGGTTGTCCCAGTTCTGTCTTTGATTCATTGAACCAGAGAACCGTTTCCGCCTATCTGCACCATTTGTATGTTCTCTTATGCTGTTAGACTCAGCTCTGCTCAACAGCTATTGCTACATTGGTCAGATTTGTTCTTTTGCTGTTAACCAAGCTTTGCTCATCTGCTACATATGCTCACTTAAGAATCTCACACGTTCACTACCTGATTATTTAAGGGAGCCGTATTTAAGTTATGTACGCAGGTTTGCGAATTCTTAGTTAAACACGCAGGCTTGCGTATCCTTAGTTAAGTACGCAGCTATGCGAAAACTTAATTAAGTACCGAGGTTTGCCAGTGCTTAGTTATGTACGCGGGTTTGTCAGTCTTTAATTATGTAAGCTGGTTTGCCCGTCCTTAGCTATGTACGTTGGTTTGCCAGTCCTTAGTTATGTACGCAGGTTTGCCAATGCTTAGTTATGTACGCAGGTTGGCCAGTCCTAAGTTATGTACGCAGGTTTGCCAGTTCATGGTTATGTATGCAGATTTGGCAGTCCTTTGTTATATACGCAAATTTGCGAATCCTCAGTTAACTAACTACCGTTTTCGAGTGGCACGGTGGTGCAGCTGATGGTCGTCTGTTCTTTTGTTTGTTACTCGCACTAACACCTCTGCACCTTTGGGGACAAAATCAAACAATGGCAGTGCGTTTGAGTGCATATTTTATCACACTGTGAAACAACGCGCGTGATTCCTTTATTGTTCCGCGGTAAATCGTTTTTAACCAACGCGATACTGCGGGACGTAGTGAGTCGCGAACACCTTCGGCGGCGCGCAGCGCTGCCGAGCTATTATTAGGCAGACGAGCCTGGCCGCAACTTCAACACATTTCGGTGCCCAACGTTTGCTGCTTCAGAGTGTGTTGAATGCCCACTACAGCGCGAGTATCTGATAGTGCTGCTGCGTTGCCGCACGGAGTGTTAGCCATGTTGTCTCGTCTTAGAGAAAGCGATGTTCAAATCATAAGACGAAAATCTTAGTTCAGAAAAAACTTCATTTGAACAACGAATATGCCTAGCACATCCAGGGCCTATTTATCGTTTGTTTGACTGGTGTCTTGCTAAAATCTGTTCATGCAGTACGGAGCTTACTTCGGAGAATTCGAGCGATGCGAACTAGAGTCTAAGCTACTGTACGCGCTCGCTGAACGGAAACGAAAAACTGCCCATCCACACACAACTTACCTGATCATGCATTGTGGAGTGCAAGTAGTAATAGTCGACGCGCATGTTTTCGAATAGTAGTATTGCGAGTAGTAATAGTCGAATGCACTGCTATGTGCGACATTTATTAAAGCGCGTACAGTACTGTACTTCCAGCATACGCCAAAATGGGTTTGAAAATCTAACGTGCCATACGACATGGAAGTAACTCAACAAAGAATGATACGGTACGCGCCGGTTGCAAGGGCGAAAATAAAGCGCTGCCGTACTGAGCGATCGCCATGTCGTCTTAAAAAAAACGACATTTCGAGATTCCTCAAATTCGGAGGAAATTTTATCAACAAACGAAGGTGCCTAATACACCCACGGCCTGTTTAGGATTTTTCTGACATGTGGCACGTTGAACTCTGTTTAGGGAGTGTAGAGCTTACTTCTCAGAAAACACACTTGGTCTCTTGGAGTATAAGTTACGAGGCCCAGCTCGGCCTCCGGCCTTGCTGGGCACACAGAGAATTGTTTGGAATTGAGCACGCGCGGACCTCGAACTATCAAAAGTGCCAGTATTCTAAGCGTGGTCCACATGTAAATATTTTTTTAGGCCTGGAAACATTTTTCTAACTGCTTTAAACGTCAAATATTTCGACCGTAGAAACTTTCAGTGAATGTACTGATACCATGTCGTTTGGCTTTCGCTGAAACGGAGCATTTGCGTACAACAGATTATCAAATTTCAAATTCTCAACAAAATTGAATTATGTACAGATTTCTAAATACACCAAGAAAGCATTTCCGTATCTCAACAAATTGCTAATTATGGGAGATATCTTATGAATTGACATTCAAAGCATTGTCATACATGTAGCATTATCCTACATGTAGTGTCATACATAAGGCTCAACGCCTTGTGTTTTAACGCTATATACTTTCTCAGTTAACCCCAACGAAAAACACACATTAATCGTAAAAAAACACTATTTACAAATTAACAATATGGAAAAGTTATGTGTTGCACGCAGTGTCATGCGCTCTAATGCGTCAGCACGCAAATCGTTTGTGTCAAACGCCCGGGTTGCGCTTAAGTACACAGCTGGTGATGCTGTGCGCTTATGAGATTCTGTGACTAAATAGCAAACAAATCTGGAATTAATACATTCACCCCGTTGTAAGCTTTCGGAAACTGATAAACAGATAGCATTGTTCGACAGAAGCGAAGCAAAGGTCCTCCATACTAAACTCAAATGGATTTCGATGTCTGTCCGTCCTTCTGTCGGTCATGCATTAGAAGTAGGCTCAGTGTCCTTAAGTTAATGCCGCATTACTGAGGATGGTGATTCCGCTTTCCTTCAGTTTGCGTTGGCTGGAATTGCACCCTAGAGATACTAATATTAAGCGGACTACCACACATGAGACGGAGTAGGCTCCTTTTTTCTACAACAGACTTTCAGAATTACAACAAGGACAATCGGCCTGTTACAGAAAAGCCTAACATGAGGGCAGGAGCAAAGCCGAAGACTCGAAGTAGAGGTCGAAGACTCGAAGCGGTAAAAAAGTGGGTCTTGGCCATGAAAAAGCGTTGTCGGGCAGCCAAATGCGACGAAATAACATTGTGTTTTCACTTGAAACCGAGAACCCTGAATGTCATCAAGGAAAGACTTCGTGGTTCCACAGTTGCACTTGTCGATGAAGGCCATTTGGTTTATCAAGCCCAAGGGTTTCAACCAGCCTCGGAGACAACTGCCGAAGGCCCAGCATGATCCCTTGGTTACGCAGGCTTGTCATCCCCTCGAACTCGATGTTTGTGCCCTCCTTCTTCGATGGTCTATTCAGCCTAAGCTTGAAAGCAGGAGTTCCTGCACAAACGTAGCGAAAAAAAAGTGTCCATGGCACACCCGAAACGCCAAGGTCGTCTCTGGGCTCGGATCTCGTTAGATCAAAATTGATAGTGAAAGCCCTGTCAACCCGGATCAGTAAAGAAGAGATTGTCGAGTACATGCATGGCACGCATCCATTGCATTCCCATGAGACAGTCGAGTATGCTGGAAAAGACTTAAATAGGGTTGTCAAGGCTAATGGCATCGATGTTACCCAAAGCGGTTGTAAGATTAGTCTATTCGCTCGTGTTGATTTTTTCGCTGATCACACTGATAAATCCTTTTTTTATCAAGAATTAGCCCCAAAACATTGGAAAACGTGAGGGGTTGTCCGTCCCTGAGAGGTCCAGTAACGTGTTTAGTAGCATTTTCGGACACCGGATACTTACTGACACAATAAAAATGCTATCACGGTTGTCTGACTAGCCTGATTGCATTCTTTACATGGAAGTTCTTGTAAAATGCAAAAGCGTAACAGTGGTAAAAGACTGAGGCTACTTTAAGTAAACGGCCAGAAAAGAACTATGCAAGCACTTTCTGGCAAAGTCAGCATAGCTGAGTGTATGTAATGCATGGATCGGCCCACATTCGATTGAAGTCTTGGATAGAAGAGTAGTGAATGCCCATAAAATCTCTCTTTGGACAAGGAGTTTGCCTCTGCACCCAATCATGACCCCATCCGTACATTGGCACTGCCTTCCTTGTAAGATTTGCTATACTCGCTAACAATCCGCATACGTACACATCGTCGTTGAATGTGCGTTGAACGTTCCTACTTGCAAGCAAGACCCTCTTTAGGAAACGGGTCGGGAAGGCGTATAAAATTCCTGACAAATATTCCGTATATACGTCCGATAAATACTCTTCTCTTGGAACATAGTACTTTGTGCCAACATTTCTGATAACTGGTGAGCCCTTGTTAAACATGGCGCCATAAACAAAATCAGTATGTTTATTTGCTTGCAGAAACTTCAGGTACATCGGAAGGTTAACCCACATATCATCGTCAACTTTAGCTGTGTAGGTGGATTCCGCGCAGAATGTATGGGCCCATTGAAACAGGTGAAGCGATTTTTCAGCTGCGCTGCGATACACATCATCAAACCGATTTGACTGGATAACATCTCCATATTTCTCAGCTTCGGATCGCATCCTACGATTCGCCTGGGGATCATATGTTCTACCAAACATAAACAACAGCCGTACACCGCAGACAGGGTTAGCGATCGAACCCCACGTGTTTCGGATTGTTTGCCGTAGGTCAAAGCCGTTTATTCTGGAAAACGCTATTATTGTTAGGAAGGGCGGCTCTGGAAGACTGCGGCACGGCTTAGGCAAAATATCGTATTGGTTTGCTATTTCCCGTTCCGCCTCTGTGTAGCGTCTATATCTACCGTAATCTTGTAACCGTGAGCTTTTGGGATAGAGGCACGCTTTGCGTCGCTGACATCATAGTCCGCCCAGGAAATCCTTGCGTTAAAAGTCAGTAAAGTAAAGCAAATGAAAACGGCTACCATCACCAGGAAAACAACAACAGCGGCTTGCCTTCTTTTTGGAATGAACATTGGATGTGTAAGGCTTCTCAGTTCAGTTGCAAAATTAGGGCAACGTGCGCTGTTATTTTTGCATGAGCATCAGCGCGAGTTACTGACCAATTCAGGGCATAGAATAGACGGAAATGATAGTGCTACAGGGCCAAGCTGAATGATTCATAAGCTACCGAAGTACTGCCCATGTTTGCCTTTGGCCTCGGGCTGCGCAGCTGTGCTGTCATGCTGTAGCGAGTATAAAGTGATTTAAAGGCCTGAACGTTGAATTCGCTAACGGGCCGCTTGAGCCTTCATTGCGGTTGTTAAAAACGTTTCAGCAGCCAGGAAAACAAAACAAACACTAAGAACGTTCCCTACTTGGCGTGTATTATTACTACCCTGTTTATTACGTGTTGTGACGAGGATGTACGTTCCCGCTCACGATGGCGGTCCGTGCTCGTTTGTGTGTTTGCGCCTTTAGTCGGCGGTTTCATGTGTGGGAGGTGTGGCTACGTGGTATGCCACGTAGCATGTGCGTTTTGGCATAGCGTTTTGGCATAGCATGTAGCATTCCGCACTGCGATGCGGCTCGCCAAATCATTCGGTGGTTCGGTTTCTGCGGCGTTTTGCCTGCTTTTCCCGTATATGCGGGTTCTCATGGGCCTGTGCTACAGCACAGGCCAGGTTGTCAGATATTCGCCATTTAAGACCTTTACGGCCTTTATGGCTCTTCTTGTGTGTGTTTCCTCGACATGCAGATGCATGTTCGTTTCGTGCTGTTCGTTCGTTCGTTTGGTGCGTCGAGGCAGTAGCATTGTACAAAGAGAAGTAGCATTGTAAGAAGTTGTTCGTGAGGACTGGAGAAAGTCGCTCGACATCAACATGTTTTTTTGTCTCAGCGTTTAAGTTTTAAAATCACGCGCGGTAAGGTTAGTTTGATCTTAATTAGCCACTGTCCCTTCTCGCTCTAACTGGGGCAAATTCTTTGTTTGACTGCTTTGCTTTGATAAAATAGTTCAACTGGGCTTATGCCAAATAAACAACAAGTGTGTTCAGAATTGCTGACTTCCAACTGATATTCTCGTACGACTACAGGTATGGCAATGTACGATGGAGGGTCGGGAGTCTACTACATGGGATTAGCCCTCGGCATCTTCTACATCGTTACCGGTGGCCTGGGCGTAGCCGGCGGGATAGGCGCGGCGGGTGGGTCCCCCAGTCTGACCACTGCCTCCCTGGTCATGAGCATCCTCTCCATTCTCAGCTCTTTCAGCCTGATCATCGCCACTGGAATCTGGGTTACCGCGTATGCAATTTACAGCGTTTACGCCGCCGTCGGTATTGTGGGCGCCCAGCTGGCCTGCTTCATCGTCATGTTCATCAGCAGTCTCGTCATGTGTGTCTTGGCCGTGCGCGCCATGTCCTCTTCAAGTCGCACGACCCATGTCACTGGCCAGCCCGGGATGGTGTATAGCAGTGGACCGCAGTCCAACCCGGCCGGACAACCTGGACAGTATGCGGGACAGTCCTATCCGGCCGGTCAGCAGGGATCGTATGCTGCGTCCTATCCACCGAAAGTCTAGGCTACACGAGTGATATAGCGTTAGAACTTCTGAAGTTTCTCAAATGAAATTTCTGTTGTAAAACATTTTGCACAATTGGCAACACCGAACAGGAAGTTACGAACAGGGATGTTCTGTTTCGTCATAGTTTACTCGATAATGGTCGATACCAACCCGGTCCAAGCACACTGTATTCTGTCACGTTGAGGTATAACAGTCCAAAGATGAATCAACGGTACTACAGTACGTGTCATTACTGCGGTCAAAAGCTGGTACTGGTAAAGATGCGGTAAATGGGCAAATAAGAGCATATAAGCAAAACAATGATAAGTACTGAAAGTTCTCGTTCGAAAGAATGTTTGTGAAATCGTAAAAACGAATTACCAAATTTCTTAAATTGTTTCACAATTCCATAAAAATATTTCCGAGCAAAGAATGGTGCAGAAAAACCAAAATATTTATCTGCATTCTTTTATCTAATGTCCAAACAAACTGGTCGGAAGGTAAATAATTATAAGGGCTGAATCTTTCTTTGGAAATTTTCGAACTCACTGCCCCATAACCAACAAATTCGCCCACATCAGACAAAAGCTACATCGTTTTCGCTTTGGAGGCCAAAGCGTATACGTGCTCGCGTACGCACAGGTCTTGCTTGTTTGTTTGTTTTCTTGAATAAGGCGACAATATCAGTCACACAGATATAGCATAACATCTGCACGCCTGGTAAACACTTATCAGAATTACTGTAAATACGTGCACAGGTTTCAGTTACGAGAATTCATTTATGACAATGTCATTAGAAGCGTGTTTCATGATCGCTAGCGTTAGTAGCAGTTGCTTGATACACTACGAGTTCCCAGACGTGGCGTTCTTCAGCGGTGGATCGCGGAATGGAAGGTTGGCATGCTCCTTGTTGGTTCTTGGAATGGACATGTATGGCAAACAGGAAGTTACAGGAGGTGGTAATACAACAGGAAGTGATACACCACGGAGATTTCTTTATTGATTTCATTCCAAATTATACGAAGACGTTTCAGCTCAGGATCGTCGGCTTTTGTCAATGGTGCTGAATTAACAACTGACGCCGTTGACGTACTAAAGGAGAAAATTTGATCTCACTTCTGTCATTCCGGCACGCCGGTCATTGATGTTACGTAGTCAGCAAAACACTGATTCACATAAACTGGGTCAAATCGTTGTTTGGATAATCGACGAATGTGTATCTGCCGTGCGAACTGAAGGGATGCCGTAAAAATAGTTCGTCATTGTTTGGGTTAATCGGGTCGAAGAAGCGATACGTTGAAATGTAGGAATAATGTTTTTTGAAGGCTTCTGGTCTTTCGTCGGGTTCGTTTATGTCCCTTAAGCGACCGAACCCGGCAGAAATCGACTGGCCATGTGTCTCAGCGTCCACCGGCAGGTCCAAGTCTTTGTTGTCCTTCGGGACCTCCATGCCAGCGTCCGGTCCGGCATCAAGCTGCTCTGGAACCGTGTCGAGCTGGCCGGCATTGGCTTCATGGGGAGCAGTAGCAGGAAGGCAAGACTAAAACATCACAATGGCTGATGTTCACTGGCAATGCCAGCAGCTTCTGGCAATCCAAATTCATTGCGGTTGACAATTTTGCAGCATATTAACTTGTTCTTATCAGTAACTAGTGATGCAATTCCCTCATACGAGTACAAGACAGGCATTCGCCGGCACGGCGATAGTGTAAGCAGCAAAGAAGCAAGTTTTTAAGAATGTGTAGCACATTGCCCTCTTTGCAGTGTGAAATTCACTTGCAGGCGAACTGTTTGCCATTGTTAGGAGATCACACGATGAGCATAACCAAACGAGTAAACCAACGAACATCCACATGACTTATGTGAAACGTTATGGAAACTGCATGTCCACGTCATTACGTATGCGCCCACAGGCAAAATCGGTCATCGGCAACAAGATGCCATTTCTATCTACCTGTTGCTTGTTTTCCTTGTCGGTGAATCATCAACAAGCTAATTTGCCGGCTTTCTCGTGTCGGATAAGAAAGAGGTAGTAATCATTTGCAAAAATGATGTCAGCAGTTGTCAGAATACCGGTTGACATCAGCGGCCCATTCTTCCAAGACCTGCAGAACGGTTTAGTAAGATGTGCCGTGGCACTCTACTTGTTCAGCATGAAACATTATTCATTCTGTAACTTCATGATTGTTATGTCGGTATACCCGTTAGCCACCGTATAGATCCTTTTACTTGCACTTGTGGATTTTCAGTCTTGCCGACGAATGACGGCAGTAAACCCTTTCGTGGCGCAGCTTGTGGGATGCGGAGTTGTGCAAATGATCTGCGGCGTCGCTGTGTTGCTGATTGATGTGATCGGTAGGTGCAAAGCGAAGAGCGCAGGCACTGTTAAAACTGCTCCATACACAAAAGAATGTGGTATACCTTGAGAAAACAAGCAAAGAACGTACTTAGAAACAGTTCACTGCGGTTTGCAAAGACTTGGTTATCATTAATCTGCATAATACAGGTCTGGCATCGTATGGCCCCGGCTTCTCAATCCCTGGCGCGTTCTTGGGCATTGTCCTGGGCACTTTCTTCATTATCACCGGCTTGTTAACAACGGCCACCGGCAGCGCAGTCCGTACAGAATCGGGTAAGAGGCGTTGCCTGGCTATTAGGGGTCTTTAGTTTGCTTCCGGTTGCGCCTACGTACACTATCAAAGTACGCCGTAGTTTCTGCTGTACGATGGCAAACCGGAAACGCGTTAGATGCACGACGCGCACACCTTACGCACTGGTGCCCGCTAATTCCGAAAAATGCACATGCGAGATAGACTTCCGCAAATGCAATTGCATTATTTCCAATATATTTATGTTTTATCGTCTAAATAAACCAGCGCGCTGTTAAACTACAAAAACGTTTTCAGCTGTAATTGTCAACAGTTCACCGCTTGCATTTTAATTATATTTTATCTGACATATCTACATTCGGTCTCAAACATGCCAAAGACATCTTTTAATGAGTTTATTCATGCTATGATCCAAACTGAAGAGTTTGAACCAGAAGAAATCGCTTTATTTCTGTCTTTTTATGCTGACGAAAAAGTACCAAAAAAAACGTTTAATTTAGACGATATTTCTGACCAGCACTGCGAGGAATGGTTTCGCTTTCGCCGTGAGCATCTTGATTTGTTGCGCAATGAGCTGCAAATCCCGGATACAATCCGCACTGACAATGGATCGGTCTTCACAGGAATTGAGGGACTCTGTATTCTCCTGCGTCGCCTGGCTTATCCATGTCGCTATACACATTTTGCATACATATTTCACAGGCAGCCATCGGAATTATCACTAGCATTTAACTGGGTGCTGAATTATGTTTATGACAAATTCTTGCACCTGTTTACTGACCTGGATCTGTGGTGGCTGGATCAGGAACACCTGCAGCAGTTTTCCGATGCAGTGCACGCCAAGGGGGCCCCCCTGGAAAATGTTTGGGGATTTATTGATGGCACTGTAAGACCAATTGCAAGACCATCCGAGGGGCAGCGAGTATTATGGAATGCGCATTATCGTGTGCACAGTATGATCTTCCAGTCAGTAGTTGCTCCTAATGGGCTAATTGTGAATCCGGACGGTCCTTGGCCGTGGAGGAGGCACGATGCGGGGATACTGGCTGAAAGTGGATTATTGGAAAAACTGCGACAGAAAATGGATTCCATTGGGGAAACGTTCATCCTTTATGGCGATCCCGCTTACCCACTCAACCAGTACATCGAGGCACCATTTCGGAAAAGGATTGCGCCACTTCCAGAAGACCAACAACAGTTCAATGATGATATGGCCAGATGTCGGGTATGCGTCGAATGGGGATTTGATAAAATAGTGCAATATTTTGCATTTGTTGATTTTTCTAAGAATCTTAGAATTCTGTTGCAACCAGTCGGGAAGTACTATACTGTCGCAGCACTGTTAACAAATTGTCACACAACTCTTTATGGTAGTCAAACGGGATCTTATTTTGGGCTGGAAGCACCAGATTTTGCTGAGTACCTTAGAAATTTGAGAAACCCGTAATGCTGTTCTGAACTTAACTGTGCTTGTCTAGTGATCTTCCTGTACGAATTTATTGCAATACAGCGTTACAAAACAGGAATAAAGTGAGCAAAACAAAACAGGAGTGTGCAGTATATTCATCAATTTGCCATACAGCCTATTCACATTACACTGGTTACCAGGAACCGGAAGTGAGTTGGTTCTCTGGATGGAACCCAAGTTAAAAAATAGTAGAAAAATTCACGGAAAAATCACTGGCAGTTACAACAACCCAAGAATGAGATTACGAACCTACCTAGAACTGTTAAGCTGTCTTACATAGTATTTTTCTCTAAGATCTTGGCGAATAGTTGCATCATGACGCGATTATTATCCCGCAGGGAGTCAGACTCCTTGGCCTGTCTGTCTGCTTTGTCTGCTTCAATATTGAGGCGTTTCTCTTCCAGTTCCAGCCTTTTACGTTCAATTGCGATCTTTTCTTTTTCCAGCGCCAGCACGGACTTTTGTTCCACCTGCTTGTCCTCAAAGTAGTTCGAAACTGCCCCTTGCCACGATGTCTTTTTCGTTCTCTTCTGACATTTCACTGTCACAGGCGTAGCTCCAGCTTCAATATTCGCCGGATCTTCAGCTCTTTCCTCTTCCTCCACTAAAACAAAATTCATTTGTTATTTTCGTGATTAATTACAGCAGATTTTGTTAAGTACAGCCAAGTAATGTTTTATTGTACAAGACTTACTCCGCTTTCTTTTCTTTAATCCGTGTTTCGCGGCGATCATCAGCTTATGCTCCGCTCTTTCTTTTTTGCTGTCTAGCAGAGTTTTGTCCTTAGTCTTCAGCCTTTTCTTTTCCAACTCCAGCTGGCATATTTCGAGCAAGAGGATTTCTTTTTCAGTGAAACGTCCGTCCTCTGGGTCTCCTGTAAGTTTCTCCCAGGTCGGATTATCCTTCTTGAAATTCTTGATAAACAGCATGGTATGGTCGCGGAGAGCTCTCACTGATGGAATATTGAAGGTCCCATCCCGCTCGAACTCACTAAAAATGCCATCCCACATGGTTCCACGCTTGTTTGGTGCCAAACGATATCCCTCATACTGGCGATACAGTCGAAGC
>JAQGAU010000566.1:0-26218 GCA_034698045.1 Paramacrobiotus richtersi
GTGGTTGTGACTGATGCCTGTTATGTGAGCATACGCAATGCTTATCTGTATCTGGCCGATCCTAACTTCAACGGATAGTGCCACCTTGGATGCTCGTTCCCTAGTAACTGGTCTCGGTTTGGCTACACAGTACAGCAGACAAACCTGATAAGGCTGAGCAGATTTTTTACACAAATCGATTAGCAATCTTTTTTGTTAGCCAAGTTTTATACGAAGTTGTTGATCATTCTCTAACGTTTCTGTCTTTGTAACTCTCTCCATATGACCACGAACAGAGGAATAATTAAAGCCATGTTCGGCGGCAGATTTACTTGATTTCTTACATAGATTTTGGGGTGCGAACACATCAACCAAATTGTCTACAAAGGACTTCAAAAAGCAGAGTCAGACACAGAAATAAAATAACTTTGGCTGCCGCCTCTTCGTTTCTTATGATCCATGTACATAGAAAAATGTTCCGCGTAACGTCGGCTAACTGAACTGCTACGGAAAGGCTTAAATGGCTTAGAAAACCCTCTAGAGCACGGTTAGTTCTTTGAACTGACGTTATAAGTTGTTAAGACTCACTAAATGTGACCGTTCTCCGAAGCATTTTAACACATAGAAGACTTCGCCAAAAATTTGGTTTCAAAAGATTTCTTGTTTCGACCATGAATTCGTTGAACATTTTAGAGGCATCAGGCTGACCAAAAACGAGGCGTTAAAAACCATCTGCAGAAACAATATTTACCCGGCCGCAAAGACCGATTTTTCCGGAAGTGTTGCTCCATTTAGAAATGGAAATGTGTGAGCTCTGCTTCCCACTGCTTCGTATAGAAATATAACGGACATTTGATATCCCTTTTCTTTGAGTCAGTTGTGTACTCGGGGTATCCGTGACCTTTATGAAGTATTGGGTTGTCAGTACTGCAGCTAAGTTGTTATAGAAAAATGATACGAATAGAATTGTATTCATTTCATCCAACCGAAACATTTCGGACAAAGCCTGATAGGACGCTCGCATCGAAACCGCGGTGACCCAAGTGCTTCCGTGCCTGCACAAAAAGTGCTTCTGAAAGATCTGTCAAGTACCAGTCCATCGCACTTCAGGACGTGGGTGTCACTTGGAATGTGAAACAAGAAGGTCTGAACGCATTCTAGACGGGCTCTAAACTTTTCAGCGTAGGAATGGGAATATATGTTATGTAGCACTACGAGAGATGCCTGCAAACAGTTTATTCTACGTTTTCGAACGTTGTGGAATAGATCGAAGGGCACAGTCAATTCTTGGATCACCATTAAAAGCATATAGTAGTGTTTTGGGCGTGGCAAGACACCGGCGGGAACGTCAGATCAAGCCAGTGCAATATCTCGAGGGTAACTGTCGAATTTTTCGTCTGGTGTTTTTACTTGGTGGGGCCGTCTATATCAGCCACTGTTTATGTTGCAAGGATGTCAGGAATGAAACGGACAGAGTACTTACAGTTAAGACTTAAGATAGCTGAGAATTCTTTACTGCTGGACGACCACAAATGTTGGACGAATTCTGTACTACGTAATCTGTTATCATTGCTATATTTTCGAAAACAATTATTTATTTTTCTATTTTTTTGGTATATTTTTTCTAGAAGAATGAATGCAAGCTATGTTCGCTGGTGTTGACAAACACATTTGACGGTAGAGTCGGTAGACATTTGCGAACTCAAATCGGTTAGTTCCATGCACAATTACAGAGTACGTATATACGTATTTTCGTTTCTTACAAATTAAATACGCACAGTAGATTCCCAAACCGTCATTATCAATGAAATATTAACTATTAAGCCGAGGAGCAGGTGTTAGACTTCCATACTTTTAGACTTTATAGACGCGTAAAAGCTAACCCGGTTAAAATATTTGTGTATCTTCACCGTTTCGAACCACCTCGACGAAAATTAAAGTGGGAAATTAAATGGAAAGTTAATCCGTCGCCGGCGAAGCTGATATATTTAAGTATATGACGCATTGACTAGATTACTTACTTTTTGCAAATTTCGGTATGCCTGAAACCAGCGACTGTAATAATTCTGTGGTACATAGACGCAAAGTTGATAAATAAACCTTTGTACAAAGCACTTGAGGCAGGATGCTCTCGCTCACGCAGCTATTTCATGACCACGGCGACAACGAACATTTTCTTCGTTTCAGGTTACGGCGTATGGTTGTTCATGTTCGCGAACAGTTCTACTCCGTAACTGCGCATTGCCAGTTCAACGAGCAAAATTCATTCAGTAGAAGTAGTACATCAGTGACAGTGTCCTGGTAAAGCCATTTGAGTTGTAGTAATTAATGAGCAGGTATTGCGTTGAGCTTGAGCGGAAGATGGCAGATACAACCATCATGGCAAATGGCAAGCACCAAATACTGGTAGCGGGTTTAAAGAGAACATTGCTACGGTACTATATGTGTAACGCGCCATTCACCTAATCACCTTGGAAGTGCGACCGTTGCAGTTAACGGACGGTGTCAGTTATCGTAATCACGGTTAAATCAGATCGATACTCATTGAATCATAATGTTATATTGGCTGGTTACAAGAAACAGTGCACGAATTTCTAGGGCATTTTTATGGTGTAGCGGAAAGGGTATAACGTATATCAATATACAATAAAGCAACATTCTGAAGCGTGGAATTAATGTTTTTGTGCTTTTTAATTAACTAATTTATCATGGCATCCCTGCGCGGGTCCTGTGCACGGACCTTGTTGGTAGCTGCGCTGGTTTCAGGTATTTATGCTAAATACGGCACCAAACCGTATACCGATTCCTGTCCCTTGTTAATAACAGCTGCTTTTTTAAACCAGCGGCAGCAGAAATTCGCCTGATTGTTTCGATTATTTCTGTTTGCAGGTGCTACTCCCGCAGGATTTTTTAAGCCAGAAAGGAACCGTCTTGCACCGTCGGAACTCCAAGTCCAAGCCGCAAATAAAGCTGCAGATTCATCTTATGGAACGTCCGCTTGTAAACCGGGCACTCCTCAGTTTCCTAACTATATTCAGCCAATGAAAATCGATCCAAGCCGGGTAACAACCACAGCTCAAATGAACACTTGTCGTAAAGAAGCGCTGATGTGTTTCGAGTCGTTTAAATACTGCCTGTCTTGTAGATGATGGGGAAATGGTACTATTATATGGACTGGTTTAACGGGAGGTCCGGCAGTGGGACTACCGTCAACATCATTGCAACATGGACCAATTTGCTGAATGGGAGTTTGACCTTGTATCCGGGATCCAATACCCAAGCGGTTGCCTTCGAACAGATGTATGGGAGTTACGTCTTGGTAGACAGTCAGTGTAATACAGTCCCCCCGGCGAACTATCTGTACTATTTGACTGTTGATGGCCAACTGCGCGGAATTGGAATGTCTAACGGCTCGGCTGGTAAGAAAGTACGATCTTGTCGGTGCTTAACGGTAGAGAAGGTCAGCACTATAATTTCCAAAGGTCATTGATATAAGATCTACGGTTCGGCGACCGGCGTTGAATTCGGTGTGAATCCAGATAGACTACTTTCGGCGCGGCACGATGCATTTCCGGTTCGCGAAGCCACCTCTTGCAGTTGGTGCACGAACCAAATTTCTTCGTAATGTCACTCCAGCGTTTCCGTGCCTGCATTCGCTAAGAATTTGATACCCACCTTTAACTATACAAGTTGCACAAGCTCTGCCTTTGAAACTAACTAATCCGTGATTACTTACCGTGTGCGCGCTGCCGACGATTCCAAGTCTGTGTCTACTAGCGATACTTGTATTTCAACTACCGTATTTCCATATATCCGACTTTTCTGCTCGGAAAAGAACCACATATTTTAATCGTTAAGGACCTGTAGAATTTTTTCATTTGCTGTTCGTTTCTCACGTGAGAGTTGTGCGGCCAAGATAACAAGATCGTCCACAAGGCCAATAATCGCGCAGGAAAAGTGCCGGCGATTTAACGTGCACCATCACTAATCTAAAAGTTACCTCGAAGCTCGATTTGGCAATACATTAGGAATGTATGGATAATTTCGTAGAACAAGCCCACCAATTCTTCTTCGACAACGCTACCGAACCACCGAAGAAGTAAAACTTAACGTCGATGCAGTGCAGATCACTGGGTCTGGTCTGCATTAATCTTATAAGTCGTACGATTCAACTTGCAAATTGCGGTGGTGAATGCGGACTTACCAATCGTTTATAATTCTTTGCAGATATTGACGGCTCCTCGGTAGTGTCGACAGATTACGACACCTACGTAGTAATTTTTGAATGTAACACGTATGATACAAAATCTGGCTTTTGCTTTGAGCCGTACATATACGTTCAAACACGAGACAGACCGGACAAACTATCCGGAACGACGGTCAGTAATATCGTCAGCGCAGTTAACCAAGCATTGGGACCCTACTGTTTTGCTGCTGACATGCTGATCGAGTCGCGCTGGCTGAGTGATAAGCCTGAATGCCCTCCTAACGGTGTGACGGATGCCTGTTACTTGAGTATACGCAATGCTTATCTGTACCTGGCAGATCCTAACTTCAACGGATGATCCATTGTTTTTCAAACATGTTGTACCGCAAACAGAATTTTTGTTTCGTCTCTGCGTTCGTTTCTCTTTTCTACGGATCAGTTTTAACCTGGTGCGTATACAGCATGTTCCGGCATTTGCTCGTGCTTCCAAAATCTGTTTGAAATATTCTCCACCCTGTTAGTATTATAATATGACGAATCCAGGGAGGGTCAAACGGCAATGGACAGGCATGTGATATTTATGATAATAAACATCTAGATGTAGTGCTGAAGCCGAAAAAAATGTGGAACTTGTTGCTGGTTATTCCATAACTAAAGACTTATTTCGCACGCGGCCGTAAAACAAGCCCACCTTGCTGACAGTCGGTAGATATGTCAAATGGCTGTTTCGGTAAAGTGCAAAATTTGTAGACCAATATGAGAAAGTCTCCAATACAAATTCATTGTTACCCACTGCTCAAAGTTTGAAATTCAACGCTACAGCACTCTATCACATTCTGGGAAAGCAAATAAACATTGGTAAAGGGTAAACTAGGCTGCATAAAAAACTCAAAGTCGACTTCCGCTTGCAAATCGCTAGGAAACACAATCTACGGAATCAACACCGATCTTTCCGGCAACATTCTCGTCCTGAATGCAGTACACTGTTTCGACAGGAACCATCAGTTCATCGGAGTCCACCAGTTCCCGCATTTTTACCACAAACTCGGTCACATCATCAATCCTCACATGAATTCCTGCGACATTCTTTCGAACATCCTTCCGCGGAGTGCAAGCTGAATGAACAGCTCACACGTTGAAAAAAGCAACCAAAATCACCATTCGCGCCCCCAAAACGTACAGGCATGGTTCTCAATACCGCCGCAGCGTTACCTCGAACAACAGCAAAACTAACACGATGTTTAATGAAAGCGGTTGATCGCACTTCTCCGGTCAACTGACGAATTTTCCCCCCAACGAACCTAATAAGCTCGGTGAAGGCAGGACGGAAGTTGCCCAGTGTTTCGATTGCTAGAGGGTAGAAAATATATCCACGCTGTTCCAGGAAAGCATAATAATTACGCTTTTTATTTTCGGTTAAATGAGCGGCATGTCATATCATATCATATCACTGACATGCGGTATGTGCATACGTGCAGAACAGATTGTTGGTACCCGGCAAATAAGATGGAATATTACAGTATAGGTACTTACAATTATTAAACATCTGTAATAAAATTATTTAAATTAAATAGATAGCGATCGAAGAGTGCATACCATTTATTACCTCTATATGATCAGCTGTTCGGTGGTAGTGTACTTCGGCAGAAGTATACACTTTTCGTCTAGTAAGTACTACCAGATCAGAGTTAGTATACTGTGGTCCGACAGAAAAGTAAAGTTTCCTTCAAGTAACTGTACAATTACCTCGTTCTACACAGAAATCATGTGATTACATTATGGCTCCACAGCAAAGGCCATCAGATTACTTTATTCAGTTAGGCCAGCCACATTCTTGCTCGGCGACCTATGGACCTAGATATACAGTACGTATTGTTTCCAGGCCAAAAACAATCCCAGAGATATTTATTCCGCCTGCGATTCCGAACACGATCATATTTTCAGTTTCACCCGCAGATGCGGCCATCACACAGAAGACGAGCGTTACAAAACAGAAGATCAAATACAACATCAAGTTGTAATAGCGGGTTGATCTATGAACACCATTAGCCGAGTCTTGCACGGAAATAATAACGCCAAGGAAACTAGTGACCAATAACGTGCTTGAAGCCGCAAAACTAAGATAAAACTCTTCTGGATGCATTGGTCTGTAGATTGAACCGGAGAATTCGTCATCGGACTCAAATTCGATTCTGTTGAATTCGAGCTTTACAAAGAGATCGTCCTATCCAGTTTGAGAAAATCTCAATGCGAGAATTACTTCAAAATTCAAAATGTTTAGTGTTATAAAGCTCTCACTTGTTCGACATGCACCGGTTCAATACAATTCCAAGCAGAATTTGCAATACAGACGCAATCAGCTGAAAAGAGATTACGAAGGACAGCGGGTCGTAAAGCTTTTCGGGCTTCTTTGGCATAACAGCGCTGTGCGTTGTTCCTGGCTTATTCGGTTACGAGCCAAATCCGTTTGCTTCGTGATACATGGTACATCCAATGTAAAATCAACAGGTCCTTGTGACTTGGCGTCTCAGCTTATAGTATAAAAAAAGCTGCGGCACAACCGGTGTAAAATCATGATCACACCACAAACCCGTTCTATCGCAACTGTTAGCATTTTCCAATAGGAGGGTAATTTTGTAAAGCTGCCTTGGGCTCAAGTGTACCGAATTGTGGACAATGGCAGATGCACAGTAATATGAACTTTAAACTTGCTGACGCATAAACACCGTCTGTTGCCAAAAGAGTTTGTCAGCATTTGAACTTTTGTTGCCCAGATCTGGATCAACCATCGTGTTCAAAGACATTTCCAGGCCTCTCTTTACACCGAACACATGTCATAGCCACGATAGACTCGGCGGACGTCAGTCAAACAATGATGTGACCAGGGTCCGCGTAAACAATAATACGAAACGAACAATTCGAGTCAAAATAACAACAACAAATTTGCGGAAATGTATTGCGTCACAAGCAGTAATGGCGACCTCCAGAGCTAGCGAGTATGCTTTCGGGCAAGCTCCTTTTTTTGTCGTGACCCCCCGTATGCAACTTCTTCAATCACGCCATATATGTACCACGTTTACGACATCCATGTCTTCGACCGGTGCTCCGAGATGAACACAACTAGTGGTACCCACCAGTTACAGGCACATAGTATTCCTTTGAACGCAAACACAAGTGGTCCAGATCTGCGAGGCACCCCACATGTCTTTATAACTACAATGCATTTCATCAGTGAATAGCTTCACACACTTTTGCCTACCACAGCAAATGAAAAATAAAATCATTTAACAAAAGCACAAGTTTAGACCTAAGCCAGGCAGGCTACATCAAACGTCTGCGCTTCAGGCAAATAGCACAAATTAAGCCATCCGTAGATCAGTCCAGCAACACTGATTGCACCCGCGATTCCGAATAGCACTGCGTTATCCGTATCACCGACTGTTGCAGCAACAAGGCACAGAGGTAGTGCTACCAGGGAAAATACCAAGTAGATCAAACTACGATTTGCAATGAACTGACAACTTTTAAATACAGTACACTGGATCATAAAGTCTCCCAGCTCTTCTTGACATTATGGAGCGGTTCTGAACTTGAAAATGGCATGCTTATTTTTTCCGTCTCATTAAAACGGGAAACAGGGAAAATTACGTAACAAACGCACCACATGTGTCAATGATAGAGAAGCTGCATCAGACTAGAGATTGTTTTTTCCCGTACATTTAGAGAGGCAAACAAACAGACCGACTTGTTGCCGCGGCACAGTTCGCCGGAGGCATTTCGCCGAACTCGCCCCCGCCGCCGGGACAACTGGCCGCAATATATTTCCGGTGTTTTTGGCACTGTACAGTGGACAGTGCTGTACCTGTAGTTTTCTGTCATGTACCCTATTTTTTATGCGATTTATTTTGGCATCTACGACAACCCAGTCAGAGTAATTGTAGTTTTTGAATTTGTATCGTGCCAACACTGTTACGGAACATTTGCCCTGTAAATAAACAACCATAGTAACAACCAAACATTGTACGTAATCGTAGCAAACGTTTTAGACTGTTTTGCATTTGTCGATAACTATAAAGCTGAGCGCTATTAGCCCGGATAATGTTGCAGTGTTTTGGCAAATACAGTACATGATGAGAGTAATGCTATATTTTAGTACAGCGGAAACTGAAGGGTGAACCGTGTACGTACATGGTTTACTGATGATACACATTCCACCGGCGCTACACGTCTTGCCAGGGCATGAGTAATCGCAAACTGCCCCAGTACACCGTGTACGTGTTGTGTACCGTTGAAGCCCTGGCGTAACGTGTAGTGCCGGTGGAATGTGTATCACCATTAAAATGTGGAAAATGTGAATAAAGTACTTCATATAACGGAATACAGCAGGATGTTGTATTTGCACATTCAACTAAACAATGTAAACAAACAACGTGGATATCAAAAACAGGATGTGATGTTAACGGTCATCAGCAAAAAGAACCAGATACTCACAATCAACAGGTAGAAAAACCGGTGTTCGGGATAGAGCGATATTTCAACTGCGCTCGTGAGAAATCGTTAACGACACCGGTCTGAAAACTATGCACCGAATACGTAAGGATACCCGGCTTAAAACGAGTAGGTCGCTTGATAGCTACGATGACTCCAAACTCGTATCCCCAATACTGGGGCACGTGAGGAAATTGATCAATCCAGCAATTAGATCCGACAATTAAAACACCATCAGGCCTCCGCCGAGTCAAAGCGCGGTCAGCGTTAAGGGATCGTTGTTGCTCTTTGCATCAAAGATTAAAGTGCATATTTTGGTAGATATTCGTCTGAAGTGCTTTGGCAATAGTATAAGCAAATGGACACTCATTTTTAACCATCAGCGACCGTAAAGCCGGACTCAGCAACTCCAAACTGTTAGAACGCATACAGCGAGCCAATACCGTAACTGAATCTCCCAAACCAAACACATCGACATACTGAATGCCGTAAACAACGCTCTGGATAAGGGCTGAACGCACCAGTTACGGTATTAGCTCGCTGTATGTGTTCTAACAGTATGGAGTTGCTGAGTCCGGCTTTACGGTCGCTGATGGTTAAAAATGAGTGTCCATTCGCTTATACTATTGCCAAAGCACTTCAGACGAATATCTACCAAAATATGCACTTTAGTCTTTGGTGCAAAGAGCAACAACGATCCTTGAACGCTGACCGCGCTTTGGCTCGGCGGAGGCCTGATAGTGTTTTAATTGTCGGATCTAATGACCTTTAACATCACATCCTGTTTTTGATATCCACGTTGTTTGTTTACATTGTTTAGTTGAATGTGCAAATACAACATCCTGCTGTATTCCGTTATATGAAGTACTTTATTCACATTTTCCACATTTTAATGGTGATATACATTCCACCGGCACTACACGTCACGCCAGGGCTTCAACGGTACACAACACGTACACGGTGTACTGGGACAGTTTGCGATTACTCATGCCCTGGCGTGACGTGTAGTGCCGGTGGAATGTGTATCATTAGTAAACCATGTACGTACACGGTTCACCCTTCAGTTTCCCGCTGTACTAAAATATAGCATTACTCTCATCAAGTACAGTACTGTACAAGGTGATAGTGCTCCATGGTTTACACGAATTATCAAGCGGCGAAACAGCCGCGAAATTTCGCCGCATTCCAAACAAGAACCGAGCGGCGAAATGTTTCGGAGTGGAAGGTACCGCGGCGTAATGTCCCGTGGCGAAATGGCCGAGTGCGAACTAACCTTATTGCGTTGGAATCTTTAGATTCTAAACAACTTGCGGTCCCAATCTCCTGCCGGTGACGTGATGGGGGGTCCTGAAGACCTCACTTCCATGGACGTGGAAACGCTTCCTGGAATTACTCGGCTTGCTCTCAGCTACGCTGATGAGCCTGCGCTTGAGCTACAACGGGCAGATCATAAACCTTGGCCTTATGGGACACTGTATTATAATGGGACAATATGGTGCTCCAGGACGGAATTTTCTTCTTGGTTGTTTACCATTTCTGGATGTACGCGGGCAAACGCTCGGTGCACATGCATATTCATCTGTACAGAGTCTGGTCAAGTCCGTCAAGATGTCTTTCATGCACTGCATGGCAAACTTTTGCCAGACTTTTTCTAGATGGCTTGTTTGCTTTCAGTTTACATTAATTAGCCAATAACTACTGAAAAACAACAGTGGTATTCCAATGTGGGACTTACTCGGCAGTAAAATTTGACGGCTTGCATCAATTATATCACGCAATGGATGGCGCTGGAGAGCATAAATTTCATGGGCAGAGTCCGGCAGACTCCATTCTGTGGTTTTCCTAGCACGAAATACAGCACCTTTGCTGCGTGATGCCTTATTTTGAGTACCTTGCCGTAAAATATGTGCTTACAATTGCTAGTAGTTGTGCTTACAATTGTTAGTAGTCACGAGCATTGTTTCTGCTGTAGGATTAAGCTGGTTAGTTAACTACATATAAGTGCGGATTGTGTGTGCTATTGTTACAAGCCCCAGCGACGCTCCGCGACGCCACGCTTGGTTTTCGCGTTCTTACTGTCTGTTTCATTATATGGGCTTCCTAGTAATTACGGCGTTATCGTATAAATGTTTACAGGTGGTGACGTCCAGTGCTCCTGAAGTAAGTGTTATTAGGAAGACGAAACAAGTAGACATTCTTGACGGGCTCTACATATCATCGCAGGAATCAGATTATGTTATATGTGACACTCCAAGAGATGCTTTCGCCTCACAGCTGGCAAGCAGTTCACTCCGACGTTTTCGAACGGATCAAAGGGTACAGCCAGTTCTTGGATCTCTAGTAAAGGCACACTGTGATTTTGGCGTGGCGCGAGCGTCACATTAAGTCAGCGCAATTTCTGGATGGTCGTTGCCGAATTACTCAGCTGGTGTGTTACTTGATGGAGCAATCTATGTCAGGCGTCAGCCATTGTTTATGTTGAAAAGGATATCACGAGTGGAACGTACAGAGTAATAAGATTTAAAACAGCTGACGGCAGGGTCAGTTTTTCAGACCACTGACACCCCGGCCGGCTACAGTTATTGGACGAATTCTGTGCTACGTAACTATGGATCTGTTATCTTCGGTTCATTTCGAAACCTGTTTTTTTCCAGCAGTATGAGCGCAGATGTTGTGCGCTGGTCTTTTCGATACTTCGACAAGTACAGCAGTTTATGCCACATTTTTTACGGATCACGGGATATTTCACTCGTGCCCCAGTGCTTTCGCGTTATAGGCGCAGTATCCCGTGATCCTTAAAAAATGTGACATAAGCTGCTGTACTTGTCGAAGTATAGTATTTGACGGTAAATATTTCCGAACGTAAATCTGGTAGCTGTTTTCTGTATATGTTCTCTTTGCTTGCAAGTACATAGATAACCGAACCGTCATATCAACAAACTATTATGACAATAAGCGAAATGGTATTTGACTTCAATTTTAAAAGGTAACACGACTGAAAAATTTGTGAATCTTCACCGTTTGGAACCATCTCGACGAAAATTGAAATGGAAAGCTATTAATGGAAAATTAAATCTGTTGATGGCCAATACATTTAGCGCGGTATATCGGCGTAGCTGATATGTTTCGGTACTGTATATAACGCACTGAGTAGTTTACTGCTTGCAAACCGCAAACTTGCAAACGTCTGTGAAGTGACTGTAAACCAGCGATTGTAATATGTGGTGCATGGATGCGACCTTGTTACACCTTTGTACAAAGCACTTCACGTAAGATGTTCTCGCCGGCAATTGCATGACCACGACGACAACGAACATTTTCTTCGTTTCACGTTAATGCGAATGCTTGTTCATCTTTCGTCCGTAACTGCGCATTGACAGTTCAACGAGCAAAATTCACAGTGCTTCAAAGCGCACCGAAGGTATTTTGTCTCCAACATACGCGTTCGAAGAAGTAGTACTATCGCTAAAGCTATCTGAGTTCAGTGAGTTGTAGTAATTAATAAGCAGGTATTAATGCCATATTACGGTAAGCGGACGCGGAAGATTGCATAAGACGGACAGCGTCAGTTACCGTGATCACGGTTAATTTAGATTGATCTGTGCTAATTAGATCATGATGTTATTGGCTGTTTACCAGAAGGAGTGCGTGAATTTTCTAAGGCTTGGTGCAGCGAACAAGGGTATAACCTAGGCCAACATAAAAAAAATCAGCATTCTGAAGCGTGGAATCAGATCTTTGTGCTTCTTTAATTGATTAATTATCATGGCATCTCTTCGCGGGTTCAGTGCACGGACATTGTTGATAGTTGCGCTGGTTTCAGGTATTTATGTTAGATGCGCATCAAACCGTTTACCGAATCCTGTATCTAACCCATATCAATTACTTTTTGAACCGATGGCTGTTGAAATTAGCCTTATTAAACCAATTGCATTTGTCTGCAGGTGCTACTTCGGCAGGATTTTTTAGGCCGGAAAGGAACCGTCTTGCACAGTCGAAACTAGGCGCAAACAAAGCTGCCGATTCCTCTTACGGAACGCCCCCTGGCCCATGTACACCGGGTACGCCTCAGTTTCCCAACTATATTCAACCAATGAAAATCGATCCAAGCCGGGTAATAACTACAGCTCAGCAAACGCTTGTAGTAAAGAAGCGCTGATGTGTTTCGAGTCGGTATTATACTGCCAGTCTTGTAGATGATGGGGAAATGGTACTACTATATGGACTGGGTCAATGGGGCCTCCGGCAGTGGGAGGACCATCAACATCATCTCAACATGGACCAATTTGCTGAATGGGAGTTTGACCTTGTATCCGGGCTCCAACATCCAAGCAATTGCCCTCGAACAGTTGTATGGCAGTTACTTCGTGGCAGACAGTCAGTGCAATTCAGTGCCCCCGGCGTCCTATCTGTACTATTTGAGTGTTGATGGTCAACTGCGCGGAATTGGAATGGATATAGGCACTGGCAGGGCTGGTAAGAACATACGATCTTGTTAGTGCTCAACGGTAGAGAAGGTCAGTACTGCCATTTAAAAAATACTGTTCTACCAGCACAGTAGTCAGTACTACTTACAAGTTAGTAGTAGTTTTTTCAACGAATATTGTACTACTGTGTTGGACACTGTGGGACATTTTCAACTTACGATGGTAAATGCCGGCTTATCGATGGTGACTAATTTTTGCAGATATTGATGGCTCCTCGGTACTGTCGACAGATTACGACACCTACGCACTGATTTTTGAATGCAACACGTTTAATACAAACTCTGGCTTCTGTTTTGAGGCGTACATATACGTTCAAACACGAGACAGACCGGACAAGTTATCCGGAACGACGGTCAGTAATATCATCAGCGCAGTCAACCAAGCACTGGGACCCTACTGTTTTGCTGCTGACATGTTGATAATGTCGCCTTGGATGAGTGATAAGCCTGAATGCCCTACTAAGGCTGTGACTGATGCCTGTTATGTGAGCATCCGCAATGCCTATCTGTACCTGGCAGATCCTAACTTCAGCGGATAATCCCGTCATGGATACTCGTGCCTTGTAGTTTACTCCTTTTTTTTAATCTTTATTCATTTTATGCTGTCCAAACAGAATTAAACAGGGCTTCTAATTCGTTTGTGCATTCATTTTTCTGTTGTGGCAATTTGGCTTGACCTTTTTTGTTTGGGATTTATACTTCCGGGATCTTTTAATACTCTTCACATCTGGGGTTTGTCTGGTTACGGAATAAATACAAATATATTGTCAAGAATGGTCAAATGTGCCAGGAACAGGCCGTTACAGGCGTATGATATGTATGATAATTAGCATCGGAATTTAGTACTGAATCCGAAGAAAGGTGGAACTTGTTGCTGGCTATTTCGTAAAAACGCATTTTTAACGCGACAGAGCGGACATAAGGTGCTCCACAAGTACATACGGTTTGATTTGGTGATTTAACTGGAAAGACATCCCATCCCGGCTTAGGGCCTTTTTACTGATCAACAGCCAGCATACTTGATTTACAGATAATGCGCCATGAACAGAAGCCAGAACTATTTTATCCACTTTGTCCCTACAATTTGCGCTAATGTCTTTCTTTATCTGAAAAAAAAGCAATGGGCGGTGCCCCAGTAAGGTAATCCCAGTTCAGCAGCACTACACCAGTAGGGGCGAACAGCTTAATCCGATGATCCGCACTATTTTTGGGATCAAATCTCATACCCGCATGTTGTATCTTGATGGACACACTATCTGTCGTTCCCAAACTGACTGTGAGTTTGTTGGATATATCAATCACAGCAACAATCTCCAAGTAGCGCCTGTTATGTGACAGCGGATGGTATCCGTTAACCTCCATGTTCACCCTCAGGTCTTTCTTTGGAATCCGTTGTTTGAGCTGTTTTAATGCGCCCTCGATGGCGCGGCTCATGGTTCCGTTATCCGCCTACATTAAAGTAATTAGATTTGCCGTAGAATACTGATACTCGGTCCATAACAAAGTCTGATCGAAACTGAAAATTTTCACAAAGTGTACAAATTATAAGCAAACCTGCATGTAATTGATGGGAAAGAATCCGCTTTCATAGTTGTCATCCAGAGTGCTCGAAGCGGAGTTGGCGCATTTGACTTCTACAGGCTGGTAAGTTTTGTTTAACAACTGGTCGACGCTAAAGTTGCAATAGGGATTAAGAACTGTTTCGGGAATCCCTCGAATCGGAGAAGTGGTAGGTACGGATGTACTTCTGGCTGCGACTGTGAACCCAATCAAGATTGTGAGCAATATGCAGGATAAAAATACATTCTGAGCCATTTCTGCGGCTGAAACTTCAGTGAATGTTCAGTTACTGCGGTTAGCCACGGAATGCGGTATATAAGGTATCGCTTGTATTTGTATCGGTCGAAAGCTTTCCAAGGACGACTATTTATCGGTAAGATCTGCAGCTGTAAATCGCCTCAGCAAAGACCGGCTATGCTTGACAAGTTTAGCTCGTTTTACCGAAAGCGTGCGTGGCAATTTGCGCACGTTTGTACAGACAGTACCTTTATCGAAATGCCTCTTTTCCTCATGCGAATGCGACTGCATTAACCCACCTAGCTGGTCTGGCCGGGCCCCGGGACAACGAAGCGCTATTGACAGTACTTCGACAAGTACTGCAGCTTATGCCACATAATTTACGGATCACGGGATATGGCACCCGCGCGCGCAGTCCATTTGCATAGGTGCAATATCCCGTGATCCGTAAATTATGTGCCATATCCTGCAGCCACTGTCGAAGTATATTGTTAGCCTCCGTTTTGCTGTACAGCAGACAAAACCTGATAATGCTGTAGAGCAGATTTGTCTAGCAGCGAACTAATGTAGCAATCACCTTGGTGTCCATTACTACTTGAAAGTTAAATCCAAGTTTTACGATTGTCAACTTGCTAAGACAACGATTATTGTACGTCACCGGTGCAGTAGCGCACATCATGGTATACTACTGACTAAACATGACAGGGGGTAACATGATACTAACCTTGATCCTTTCCAGAAATCAAGCGGTGATAACTTCGAACACTGTTTAGAAAAATTTGTTAAGGCCATTCGTTTGGGTAATGACCTTGATAAATTCAGATGAGGCTTCGCGAATTAGACTGGGATTGTCCCTGTGTAGCTCTCAGACGCATAAACAAAACACTGGTACTTATGTACAAAATGATTTTTAAGATGATACCACTTGGTGACAATTTTTTCGAACCGTTTGAACTTCCGTCTGCCGTGTCTTTTGTGTTTCAGGTCAAACTCGCTACATGCGTAGTTTGGCAGATCATACCGTCCCAGTCAGCGCGACCCCAGCACGATTGTGTGGATCACACCGGACGATTCCCTGTCGAATGCGCCGAATGGCTATGCTTTGGAACGAACTGCCCTTGCCCCATGAATGTTATGGATCTCTGAGCATATTCGAGAGATCTCTTTCGACAGTAAACTTTAGTGGACTGAAGTTTATCAAGCGTTTTTGTAACACCTCATTGATGTAACCTTCTGTTTCCTGAATTTTGTGTTTGACTAATTGGTTTGATGTTTTCCTTTTGTCTGTATCTTTGCCGATATTGGTGTTCCGTCTTGTTCTTGCAGCATGCTTGATGTCTAATACTGCGTTAGGGAGCAACAGCTCCGTTGCAGCAGGACAAAAAACCCATTATTATTCAACATCACACTGCCTGATTTAGATTCTACAAAATTCAACAATATTCTGTCTCGTCCAGTGAAAATGTAATTAAGGTCAAATAAGAAGCTTCGTAACAAAAACTCATCAAATCTCGGCTTCCGCTTGTCATGCTGCTCGTTAAGCTTACATTTCAGAATCAATACCGATCTTCTTCGCAATGTCCTCATCCTGAATGCGATACACTTTCTCTACCGGAATCATCAACTCATCGGAATCAACTAATTCCCGCATTTTCACTACAAACTCGGTCACGTCATCAATCCTCACAATAAATTCTCTCGACATTCTTTCGAACATCTCTCCTCGGAGTCCAAGCTGAATCGCTCTCCTTCCTGCCACTTTCTCCCCGTTCGGAAGATGATCCGGATCCCACTGCACTCGTACTAGGTCCTCCTTCCCTGGACCTTTCACTCCGCTATCCCGTGAGAGTACCGCTGTAGAAAGGATTTCATCAAACACGTTCCTTGTTAAACGAATAGCGAGGATTCGCTCTTGGTCCTGTTTACTGGCCCATCCCGAACGGAACATCATCCACAGGAAGTTTGGCTTGACCCATGTCATGCGTTGCATGCTGACACCAGCTTGTATGCAGCCTTCGGCGTGATAACATTGGTTAAGCACGATTTGCTTTGCGATGGAGGGTTTAAAAGCTTGGTAGACGATAATGGAGGTATCATCGTACTGCGCAAGAATATGCTTCCCACTGGTCGGCCACTCGGGCTCCTGGGATTTATAGCGAGTCAGCTGGAGCGGTAGTAAAGGCGTTTCTCCCATCGCCATGTTAGAAGAGTTTAACATCAAAATTGGCGAAACAGATACCATCCGGAGATGTCAGCTGTTTTGTACTGCTTACTAGGAAAGGATACAGGCGAATTTGCTCACATATCTGTTGAACGTCGAACAGATGCGGTCCAACAAATTGCGAGAGAACCGTTTGCAAGAAGTTAGAAGTTTCTTGTTATAAGAAACTGCGATACTGCTGGTCCCGTACGCGTTCTTTTACTGCATATAACCACACCGACGACGGTACTATGAATGTCCCGTATCTGCATGTAGTCAGCGTGTCGTAAATTATTGATTAGTTTGCACTTTGAACATGGATGATATCATTGATATGTGGTATGCATTACAGACCTACATTACGTACATACATATATACATGCGTACAGAACAGCTGGTACCCGGTAAATAAGATGGAATATTACAGTATAAATAAGCCCCACACACACATTGCTTGAATTTATCTGTAATAATTTTGGTATACGCTGTACAAATTACAAGGATACCGACTGAGAACTACTAATACCTTTAGATGATCAATTGTTCGGCGCGGTAGTGTGACTTTCCGGAAGTATACGCTTTTCGTCCACCAGTAGTAGCTATTTTCTTTGAGTTACGTACAACTGCATCGATCTACACAGAAACCCAGTGATAGTATATGGTCACATACGTATACTATATTTGCTTGTCACAGCACAAACAAACGAGCCACAAAAGTCAAAAAATAGTTTTATTCAATCAAATCAAGCACATCTTGGTTCGGCTACCTACTGACCTAGACACATGCGGTTTTTCTACGCCAAAAACAATTCCCGATATATTTATTCCGCCCGCGATTCCAAACACGATCATATTTTCAATTTCGCCCACAGATGCGGCCATCACACAGAAGACTAGCGTTATGAAACAGAAGATCAAATAGCAGTAGCGTATCGGACTATGGGCATCACTAGCCGAGTCTTGCACGGAAATAGTGCCAACGACACTCGTGATCAATAAATTAACTGCAACCCCAAAACTCAGATAAACCTCTTCTGGATGCGTTGGTCTGTAGACTGGACCGATGAATTCATCATCGTGCTCGAAAAAGCTGCAAGTATACTTTAAGAATTGTCATTCTTGGAACTATTTTACAGAGGGTACAAAATCGATATACAGATGCCGTAACCTGGATGGGAACATTTAAAATTGCAACCAAGTTAAGTTATCTGTACTCAGAGGCGAGTCAAAGCAAATAATTTTCCGATCTACTGCTTATAAATTTAGATGTTAATACAAAGAGTCCTATCCAGTCTGAGAGACTTCTTCGAGATCTTTAATGTTGTAAAGCTCTTACCCATTCGATATGCACCGGTTCAATATAATTCCCAGCAGAATCTGTAATAAAGACGCAATCTGAAAAGAGATTACGAAGGACACTGGGTCATAAAGCTTTCCAGGTTTCCTTGACATAACCGAGCTGCGCGTTGTTCCTCGCTGATTTGGTTACGAGAGGAACATACGTCTGGAAAATACACTGTGAAAACAAGAAGTCTATGTGGCTTCCTTATAGCTATATAGTATCGAAAAGGCTGCGGCACAGCCGGTATAACATAACATCATACAACAAAACCCGTTCAAACAATACTGGGAGCACTTACTATCCAGTAGGAGGGTAGCTGTCTGAAGCTGCCTTGGGCTCGAGTGGACCGAATTCTGGAGCATCACAGATGCACACCAGTGAATTTTAAACTTGATGACTCATGAACATCGCAAGAAAGAAGAGTTTTTTTGGCATTTGAACTGTTGTAACTCTGGTTTGGATCAACATTCGTTTCAAAGACATTTTCAGGCCTTTCTTTAGCCAAGCGTCGTGTCAAACATCACGGCAAAATGATATTATTTAGCGGTCCCAACCTAGCCGCATATCTTCATTATAAAACGCTACGTTTTAATATTTTATCGAGACACGTCCCATACATACGGTACATCAAATATATTCCATTGCCTCAATGAACTAAACGGACGTCATGCAGAAGACCACTACCAGCGTCGATGCAAACATTACGGAATAACAAACTTCGAGCCAGTATGCGAACAAAACTGCCGAAGCGCCGTATTGCGTCACGGGGCAGTACGAGCGTAGCTAATGCAGACCGCCAAAACTGAGCCCCGCGCGTAACTACGCAACCGGAAGCGCATTCTTTCCCGTCGTGGGCGCCCTGACCGTATGCAGCTTCTTGAATCGCTCCAGATGTACAATATACTTCCAACGCCCTCGTCTTCGGCCGTTGTTCCGAGGAGTCAGTTGTGACGAGATCGTAAGTATTGTCACCGAGAGAGTCGGTAAGTGGACAGAACACGCCGCGCTGCGCCAGACACACAAATTAGTAACTATACATAAAACCTCTTCGAATTTTCGAAGGACACATTTGCAGCAAAGAATCGTGGGAAAAAAATTGAACGCCACCGTTTTGCATCTAGTATTCCTTCGAACACAAATACAAGTTACATAATCCACATGTATGAGGGGTTTCACAGATAATCTTTTATCGATACCGAAAAGTTCTCTAAACAAAATTTGTCCACATGTTTAGCCTGAATCGGATTAAGCCAAAATGGTTCCATTAAAATTCTGCGCTGCAGGCAAATAGCACAAATTAAGCCATCCGTAGATCAGTCCAGCAGCACTAAGTGCACCCGCGATTCCGAATATTACTGCATTGTCAGTGCCACCGACTGTTGCCGCTACAAGGCACAGGGGCAGCGTTATCAGACAGAAACCCAAGTAGAGCAATAAATAACACCAAGCCTTTCTGCTTCGACCTCCGTTTGGGGTCTGTCGTGTGGACACCACACCAAATATCCCGGTAATCAATATGGCAGTTGCAGCGGCGGTACTGGCAGGGATATGTGTCGGATGGGCCCTCATGTACAGGTCGCCAAAATTATCATCGAAGTCCTCCGAATAATCAGTAATGCTGCAAACAAATTAAATCTATAAAATATAGAACTTTGTCGGAGAATTTTAGAAAAAAATGATTTGCTTACAGACTGGATAAATATCGATTAATAACGATTCCAGCTACGATTTGCAATGAACTGACAACTTTTAAGGAGACTGGATCATAAAGCGTTCTTCTTGCCATAATGGGGTGGTTCAGCGAACAATTGAAAATGGCCTACTCATTTTTTCCGTGTCGTTGGAGAGGGGAAAACTGAGAATATTACATTAACCATGATAAAAGCGCCACATGTGTCGACGACAGAATAGCTGTGTAAGGTTACAGATTGGTATTTCATGTACAGAAGATAACAGAACTGCATAACTTACATCGAGGTATTACCGAGCCGACTCATGCGTCCATGTTCAATGTGTACAATACACTTGGTAAAATGCCTCAGGCTCGTTGTTCGGATGTTAGTTACAGCGGCGATAAAAGTGAGTAACTACTGCAGTTACATAGAAGATGTTCATGTTATGTGAGAGATTCAGGTATGAGAATACATACGTATAGAGAGCATAAAACCTCCGTACCATGTAGTGCTTCGAGAAATGTGGGTCAGAATTTTTTGTTTACCTGTGTTCAATATGTAACGGTGGAAGACGTGCGTGGCTTGGCCAAAAATTACTGAGACTGCCCACTGGTTAGAACATTGAGTTATGAACGCAAGAAGAGAAGCAGGACGGCTACAAGTGAGGCGTCGCTCCCGCCTATCCTGCCGGTGTTTGAACCTTTTTCCAGTGTCCTTCAAGTAAAGACCTACGTGACGTTACCACTGCATTCCAGTACGTACATTAGCCTTTTGACTAGCCAACAGTGTTTTCTTTCAAAACGCGCATAAGCAGAATTTCCACGAAACTATGCGTGAACAATAGTTCGTCCATTCTACAGATTTCAACGCCACGAGCATACAAGTTTCGTCCCAAAGTGTCGCAAGCGGCGCACATGCAAGGGTGCCGATGGTGCATGACAAAATAATGACATAACTTGACGTCAACACTAGTGCAAGTGTCTTGCAGTTCGCTGGTCTTGGAGCTGAACATATAACACGTTGAACATGGAGCCATCCTTCAATTACGAAGTACGTTGCTGTACATTCAGTGTTACCTTCCAGGTGTCAAAAGATTAGCAGAGGGTTATTATAAATTATTTCATCGTAAATATTTTCGGCAGACCAGACTTTACCGGCTTTTTAACCATCTCCTTGAGTCCCTCTCAGCGGGCATTCTTGGCATATCCTAAGATTGGACGACTATTTTTTCTACATTATATCCACAAACGCAGTGCAATGTCTGGAAAGTTTTCGAACTATGCCTATCAACTCTTCCGAGATAAAGTGTTTCCCGAAAATGTTGCAGTGCAAGTAACGGACTGCAAAGATGACAGTTATTATGCTCAGACTTCACGAATAAACCCAGGGATTTTGAAGACTTATTACACATATGACTGGCAAGACGAAAGCGGTCCACGAACATCCATTACTAAGCGCGTTATCCCTTTCGCAAAGATCCGCAAGCTATCTGATTCCAGGTGTTTTGAACGGCAGCCGGCAGAATACAAGGAAAATGACTCTGTTGACGCACTGATACAGTCATCGACATTTGAGCCGTGGAAATGGCAGCAGGTTACGCTGATTACAGGTAAACACGAAAACGTTCTTGCACTAGTTGTGGCTTGCTAAAACGAAACTGAATTCATAGAGACAGTTATAACCGTGCCTGTGAATATCTAATGATTCTTGACTTCACGCGTTCTTGCAGGTGACTTTAAAGGTGGATCATTTGGTTTGATTGAAATAGCTGGCCAAAGCGGCATCTCAGTGAAACATATTCTTCCCGGACACCAGATTCGCAAACCAAGTCTCCCAGGAGAACTACGTCTGTATGTAACTATACGTTGTTCCCATCCACATAGAATACTGGAATCACATCTCCAGCAGGCTTTATTTGCAAAAAATCTGCATTATGAAGGATTTTCTTATTTGAGCCGCAACGGACATCTAGCGCGACACAGGTCAGAAACTCACCAATCGTCACGTTGGAATGTTTTGAAAAATATAATTTTCAGACCTTGAACAGCAGTACATGACAATCGCGAATTCGATACCCTTCGAACGGTATCTTACGACATCATTGCAGCTGCACTCGGATTTCTGGACACTGTACAACAAACCAGAAATCGTCGGGTGTGCGCTGTATGGAATTCCCTTATCATGTGCCAATGTCTCCAGCCGCATTACTTTCACATATCAATGTGTAACACCGACAGTACACTGTTTCGACTGGTTTCGTATTTGCATAAATGCTGGAACGAGAAGACTGAAAAGATTGTGCTGTCTGAATTTGCTATTTCATATACGAAGCTTTACTTTCTCCTTCGCTCAATGGAATTGATCGCCAAGCAAAAAGGTTTCCGGACACTTGGTACGTTAGTGTTGTCCGATATATTGTGGGCCACCGACGATGGGCGCCCTTGGCGGGCTTGGCCGCCGTCTGAAACTCCAAGCAGGATATTTCATAATCTGTCCTATACTTACCGTCAGTTTGCACCAGTATGCAACAAGCTGGTACTAAGGAATATCAAGTTCTTCCTCAAATTTCGGTTTCATTATCGAATACAGACAGCTGTCCCCGTAACGATTCCCATATATAAGACTCACATCTTCTCTGGAATGTCACTATGGGAACTATTGGATAAAAATGCTGTATGCCGTTCGAGCAAGGATTTGAAAATAATCATGCACCACTACGTACGCGGCTCAGATCATATGCCTCAAAGTGGGATACTTGACGTAAGCGTTCGAAGATAACGGATTTCGTTGTTAGTTAACCCGACCTCACAACCGTTCTGAATCCGATCTATGAGAACTATCAATTCAAAGTAACCGTAGCCAATACCGCAGGCTACAGGATGCGTACAGCTACTCACTGCTCGGAAGTACATGTGCTGCTGTGCATAATTTTCCTTGAATGGTCGAAGTCTCAGAACCCTTTTTTCTTATTTTGGAAACATGTGTCCAAGTCAGAAAATGGTTTGAAATCCTTTCTATACATAATTAATAATGTGGGGTAATGAACGAGACGAGACTGGATGTTTTAAAACCTTTGCTCTGTTTTCTCGTACCTGCTGATACTAGGTAACTGACCTAATTGCGCTGGAATCTTTAGATTCTAAGCAACCTGCGGCCCCCATCTGTTGCCGCTGATGGGATATGGGGCCCTGAGAACCTGAATTCTTTGGACGTTGAAACGCTTCCTGGAATCACGCGGCTGGGCCTAAGCTATGTTGAGCCTGTGCTTAAGCTCATATTGGCTGATTGTACACGTGATCCTTATTATTATGGAACAATATGGTGCTCTCGGACAGAATTTTCTTCTGGCTGCTTTAGAATCTCTGGATGTCCTCGGACAAACGTTCGGTGCACATGCGTACTCAGCCGTACAGTGTCTGGTCAAATCCGTCAAGATGTCTTTCATGCATTGAATGGCAAACTTTTGCTAGACTTTTTCTAGATAGCTGCTTGGTTGCTTTCGGTTTATATTTAGCCATTACTGTACAACAAAGGTATTCCGCAAATGTGGGACGTACTCGGCAGTATTAGACGGTTTGCATCAATATATGACATAATGGATGGCCCCGAAAAGCTTTAGCTGCCTTGGCCGCCTAAGTGAAAATGTAATGAAGGTCAAAATTAATACGACGCTAAATAAAAAACTCATTAAGTCTCGGCTTCCGCTTAAGTCATGCTGCTTGTTAAGCTCAGATTTTACAACCAATACCGATTTTCTTCGCAATGTCCTCATCGTGAATGCAGTACACTTTCTCTACAGGAACCATCAACTCATCAGAATCAACCAGTTCCCGCATTTTCACCACAAACTCGGTCACATCATCAATCCTCACAATGAATTCTTTCGACATTCTTTCGAACATCTGTCCTCGGAGTCCAAGTTGAATCGCTCTCCTTCCTGCCACTTTCTCCCCGTTCGGAAGATGATCCGGATCCCACTGCAGTCGCACTAGGTTGTCCTTCCCTGGGCCTTTCCCGTCGGTATCCCGTGAAGATACCGCTGTAGAAAGGATTTCGTCGAACCCGTTTCTTGTTAAACGAATGGCGAGGATTCGCTCTTGGTCTTTTTTGCTAGCCCATCCCGAACGGAACATCATCCAGAGAAAGTTGGGCTTGATCCATGTCATGCGTTGCATGCTGACACCTGCTTTTATACAGTCTTCGGCGTGATAACATTGACTAAGGATGATCTGCTTTGCAATTGAGGGTTTGAAAGCTTGGTAGACGATAGTGGAGGTATCATCATACTGCGCAAGAATATGCTGTCCTTTGGTCGGCCATTCTGGCTCCTGTGATTTGTACCGAATCAACTGCAGTGGCATTAAAGAAGGTTCTTCCGTCGCCATGTTAACAGAAGTTAACCCCCGAAGCTGTCAAAACAGGTACTATCCAGATATGAATTGTTTTGTACCGCTTCACTGGAAAGGATTGCTAGCATCACATAACGTCGAACAGATGCGATCCAACACTTCGCGAGAAAACCGTTTGCAAGAGGTTCGAAGGTTTCTGACTATATGCAAGATAATGCGACTGCTGGTTCTTTTGCTGCATACAGACGATGGTACCGTGAATGTTCCGTGCATGCAGTAACCGTGTGGTATTGATTAGTTTGCACTTTGAACATGGATGATATCATTGCCGAGCGGTATGTACATACATACGTACAGGACAGTAGGTACCCGGTAAACAAGATGGAATATTACAGTATAAGTGCTAAAGCACATAATATTATTGCATGATTTTACTAGATCTGTAATTAAATTTTTTGGTATGCGCTGTACAAACAGAAAGTACTGATTGAAAAATGTATAACACTTTTCACTATACCAACACACTGTACTAATACCTCCATAAGATCAGTTGTTGGCGGTAGTGTACTTCGGCGGAAGTATTCGCTTTTCGTCTAGTAAACGCTACACAAAAAGTAAAGTTTTTCTGTAAGTAACTGTACCAATGCATCGCTCCAGAAATCTTTACACAGAAATCTCTGATTATGTTATAGTCCATATATTACCGTTCACAGCACAACCAAACCAGCTACAAAAGTCAAGAAATAGGTTTTATTCATTATATCAACCAGATCTTGGTCCAGACCTATTGACCTAGCTATACGCGGTGTTTCCAGCCCAAAAACAATTCCAGATATACTTATTCCGCCCGCGATTCCAGACACAATCATATTTTCGATCTCACCCACAGATGCGGCCACCACACAGAAGACTAGCGTTAGAAAACAAACGAAGTGCTACTGCGCAGCCCGTTTCGTGTTCGCATTATCGAATACTGATGCTTGGCAACACAATACCAGCGCTACCAGTCTTAGTGAAATTAGTGAAATTTTTTTTTATACCCTTTTGGAATAAAAAAGCCCCCCCTGGGGGTTGGGGGGTGCTTCGTGCTTTATTTAACGCATAGAATTGCAGTACTCATTGTCACAGTTTTCTGCTGTTTTATAAGGATGACCGAGAACGTCCCGATTTGGTGAACGAAGCGCTCTTTCGCAGCAGTTAAGCTTGTGTTACCGCCATGACCTTACTCAAGCGAATCATTAACAAAGTATGGGAAATGGGTTGTTATAGCAACAGTAATACACCTAAAGAAAGGAAATCCTCCACGCACAGCTATTTCGTAAGCGGTTCTGGAGCGGTGACTTAAAAGAAACCATTCTACAATTATAGACTGCCAGGAATTGATAAATGAGATTTCTGACCCCGTATAAACGGCAGCGGTTAAGAAAGTAAACGAGTGTCCACTGTACATACATAAGTAACAATACGAAAGACGTAAGAATCTGGTTCGTAAGCGAAAAAGGTAGTATGCAAACGCGTGAGCACGTAAGAGTGTAAGTACATAAGTCTGTAAGCGGTGAGAGCGAATGTGCCAAAGTCAGTTAACGCATAAGCTGGTTCGTAAGAATGTGAAATGTTTCGGAGACGCGTACCTACGGAAACCCAGAACCGTGTAGATAATGTAAGAGGGCAAGCAGCCAAGCACGTAAACGCTCGAG
>JAQGAU010000567.1:0-26218 GCA_034698045.1 Paramacrobiotus richtersi
TACTAAAGAAATACTGCCATAAAAAACTGCAGATGACTCACCGCGGGTGCATGGGCGCCTGTGGCATGGGTGGAATCATAGGAATCGGTTGGTTCATCATCTTTAGAATAATTTTGATACCTTGTCTCACAAGACCAAAATAAAACAATATCCACAAATCTTATATAATAACTCAAAACTGACAGCGATAAACCTCTAGTGCCTCGACTGCAGGACAGGTAGTGGAAGCCAAATTGCGTGAACTTTCTCAGTGGGATGCTGCAGCTGATGCGCGGTATTTTGCAGCCACACGCACCCCTGGATTTTGTCGACGGTAGAACGGAACACCGTGTGACCGTGCTGCTTGCTCGTACAATCAGTACGATCCCACCAATCTCTTTCGTCTAAAAGATGTACTCGTATCAAGTACGAATGCAAATGCAACTTCTGCACTTTTTCCCACAGTCCGCTGCGATGGTATTGAAGCACGGTGCAAAAAGTTTGATTAACGATATTTCGCCACTTTAGGGCGGGTGTAGTGTACAATACAGATTACACCGCTATTGCCCTTTAATACCCAAAGTGAGCGAAGTTTAGATCATCAGTTTCCAGTCTCAAGCCACGAAATCGTGCTAAAACAAAGACACGACCTGTAACATGTCCTCAAACTGCTCAAAACATCCCAACGGGAACTCTTTTGGGAGGTCTAATTCAGATTTTTCGGTTTTAGTTTTTAACAGATGTGCAACTGCTATGGTAAGTTTGAGCGCCAGCACTGTCATATCACCTTACGATTAAATTTCTTTAATTCCGCCAGTAAACGTTATGGCGACGTAAGTTCTGGTTTTCACCAAGATTATGACCGCTTTATGACAAGTAGAAGTAGTACTATAGTACGTCAGAAAGGAATGCAACAGATGCGCTACGAATGAAGCCTTTTAAACCATGTTACTGTAGTTTATGGAAAAATACTGAATCAGCAGACTCGCATCATCTGTGCAGACTCTTGGTTAGAATTATATTTAGATTTAATACACGACCTTCGAAAGTTGCAGCCCGTTTGTATCCTTTTATGCACCACCTTTTTGCGATCCTGAAATATCGTAAGATTCAATACAGCGTTACTGCGCCATTCATGTTTACTGTGTTCCTTTCGCGCGTTGCTGCGCGGAAATTCCGGTTTGGGCGATCAGTATCATTGCGCATTTGTTGCAGATGTGTCGTTGCCTGGGATCCATAATACGCCGGTGTCAACACCGCTCCCTGGGTGGTTCTTCCCCTGTACTAGAGAGAACACAGAAACCCAATTAACAAACAAACATTAAACTATCATGAAACGCAATTTGCTCCTAGTTCTACCTTGTCAAGATAGCAGATACTGATTATAAGAAAACAAAGATGTCAACCATAAAACAGTCAAACGTTTCACAACAAAGAAATTTCTGAGCGAACATTAGTGGACTCTTCATATTCGGGTTTTTGAGGAACGTAAGAAAACACAAAGCAAAAACTACAAAGACTGTAATTGTCCAAATCTCTCCGCTCTATCCATGGTGCCCAAAATGGACGCTGCATTTCCCCTTTGTAGCACGATGGCCAGGCGTGCCGTAAAAATTCATGGGTCCGGGTTCGTCTCTGTGTTCTTTCAGGCGTTTGCCGATTTAGCAGATACTGGGCGCTTCTTCGTTAGCTACAACGCCAGTGGTTAGAGCCGTAGCTTCTGCAGGTAAACGAACAAGTACATTGTTTTCTCTCGGAAGCGTAGAAAACGGTTGCCGACTGTTATGTTTTGATGAATCGTTTATGGAATTCTAAACCCTATCCCACACGTCTCTGCAAGACTACGTACCATAGCTTGCCAATAAAGCAACAGCTAGAACATCACCTTTTCGCATCTATGCATGCCGCTGGTCGAGATGCTATCCCTCTTACTGGTGCGAATTATCATTCTTGTTGTTTTCACCAGACGATCTGGACATATATCTTTCCAGTTACCGTATGCCGCGTATCGTTTTTTTGTACTTTCAGTATTATTTATGGATTTGTGTTATCCAAACCATATATTTTCTCAGAGTTGTAGAACGCTGGAATTGTCATACTTCATTGGATTCCGTATCGCCACTCATCTACCAGTAGTGTGTTAACGATCGGTAGCGCTCTGTGCTCAAACTTTCGACGAACTTACATGTTCATAATGTCATATAATATTGTCGCCGTAATCCATTTGATCTGCACACATTTTGCTCACTTTTATACATTCGGTAACAAATGTACTAATGTTTTCTATTCATATCAATCACACTGGTGCCCTCGCTTTCCGAAGAAAATGATTCCACTGCTATTTTCAAGACTGTCAAATGACAAGTATGGTGACGGGGATCGGTGTTCTTTATCCGGATAGACCGGATCAGTGCCGATCTTCACGAGATGTTATCATTAACAAATGCAGAGAACGGATCAGAATGATTATGAACTTATGAGAGCGCATGTTCGAGGTAACGCGGATGCATGCGAATGTAACGAACAAAATTCGATTTCAGCGGCCGATTTCGATGGCGAATGAGAAGAGCGCACTGCCAAAACCTCCTGTGCCACTGTCGACATCGAAAGCAACGGCAGCAACGACAGTTGCCATTAATGCGTTCCTCGGTTACGCTGACACTTTTATCTGTATAACTGCGCTGCTGTGTCGTTGAGGGAGAAGGGTGAGATATCGGTATAGTTTTGACCTTTTGCATTATCGTTAATCCGGCCGCTGGGAACACGGCCGGTCTTCACGCAGTATTGTGATCTTTCGTTGCGGTTTCTGTTAATTATGACTTGGTTTGTTAACGTTCTCTATTTTGTGACTGTGGCGGTTTTATTGTCACGCTTTGATACGTTTTGTTTCCTTGCTGTGAATTAAAGACATCTCGTCGGGTTTGTTAATGTGCAGCTTATGCCCATGTTGGCATAAACAATTTGATAGTTTGGCGCTTTTAAAATTTTAACGTTACTAATGTTTTTGAGTACAGGACCAAACAATAAACGTGCACTGTACACGATCGAGGAATACAGGAGATTATACTGTTGCATCAAATGAAGTCGCGGGGGTACTTCGCACTTGGTGCACTGTGACGCTTGTGAAACTTGTCGCTCTTGTATTCGAAATTAATGAAGTAAAAGAGAATACACCTTCACCGGTAGCTTTCAAAAGTAGTTTTAAAAACTGAGTCGATCTCGAAATGCTTAATTAAGATGAAGACGTCAGGGTCAAGACCAGTACAAACATTACGTGAATAACAACGGTACTTCACCTCGCAGGTGCAAAGAATATCGGGTGGCAACGGCTCGGGCCGTGGAGGCAGCAGGGGCAAGATGCAGAGCTTGACCCAATCGCCGGTTAGTGGGAAATTCATTAGAGAACGAGCGACTAAATTGGAAACGTCCAGTGGAAGTTCCTACTTCCAGATTTTTTAGTCCCTGCCCACAACGAGATGAGCAGTCTTCTGGCTGCAGAGAATTCTTCGCACAAATCGATCGGCGGATTTAGCACACCCATGCAAGCTATACTTGTAGGAGTTTAGTGAGTGCTAAAGGTCAACAAGTTCATTTTCTACTCGTGTCATTTTCTATAGTCACTGTACACTAACGTATGCCCATGTCCAACAGGAGTGTGCACGTGGTCGAATGTAAAAACATGTGTATGTGTATCGCATGCTTATTGTTAGCGGAAAATAACAGTGTTTGTGCGATGCGTATCATTTCCTGTCTAGGTGCTTCGTAGATACCCAGTCTCTTTACAAACTCACCGTCGTCTGCATTGTGCTGTAATGGTACCTGGTTCTTCCTTCTGGTTGCCATCCTCATGATTTCGTCAATCGTTTGGTTCAAATGCCGACATATTCTGAAGAGATCGGTTACAGTGAACCGTTCCATCATGCCTATCGTCAGCATTTGCACTGGCGCGAGTTGAACCACTGATGGCTCACATGTTCAGCGGGAACAGCATACAGCCTTCCTTGTTTATTTTGCCTTGACCTTTTCGACAATACTATTTCTGATAACCAAACTGTGATAACCATTGCTTACAGCATGAGAGTATTCCTGCTCACTTCAGTCGTGAACATCTATTTATTCATGCCGGTCTCGTCTTTCCTCCTATACGTTCAAACAGTCATCGACCCGGTGCTGTTGGTATGCTTCACCGAGAATGGAGACACATGTTCCGGAAGTGGATGGGCCGTTAGTGCTGCGGGAAGGACTGCCTGCGTCTCGCGCAATAAAACCCATTGTCATTTTATAATTAATTTGCTTAACCATAACAAGAATCTGCATTTTCAAACACGTGCGGAACAAGAGGGTGACTTTCGGCGGTAAAGTAGTGTCGAGCGCATGGCGATACTGCAACGTTTCTTTCAGGCGAAGCTGCTGTTGTGACATTACGAAACTAAAACAGTTATGACTTCTGCGCATAAACAACAGTACCTACTTATCCCACTCTTCCAGGCCAACGCTAAGTACGCTTTATCGGTGGACAGAGTACATACATAACACTATCTGTATAGTGATGCTAAATTAAGACAAATTTAATGTTGCTGTACAAATAAGATTTCTCCATAGTCGTTTATTTCCCCCGCGGCTAATGTGACCTTCGCGGACAAATCGTTCAAAATGATACATGCAGGAATAGTGGTCATTATCATTTTCATTTGCATATAATATGGAAGTTTTCCTGAAGCGTTGAATTCTTCCCGGAGAGCACCAAATCGACTTGCTGCTACTTTTAGCAGATTTCATCACGCTAACGACAGCGTATATGCGTGTGAAGTCAAGGGCTGCTTCCCTGACACAAGTTTCCTTAACGCTATGAAGAGATACTGCATTACAGTTTCAGATCTTCATTGCACTGACAATAAGTGACTGCATCAAAATTTTCTTTCTACGACTACACTATACTGTAGAAATGTTTACTATAACGTTGTTCCAAGGTGCTTATAAGTCATTTCAGACGAGCTCTACATTAATCGATCGCCAACCCTCGTATAGGTTTTCGTGCGCTTATTGTTTGCCTAATAATGGGGTAATGTATTGACGGGATGATGCTGTTGGTACTCAGGGGACAGGGAGGAATCTGTTTGGTTACCCGGTTTGCACGAGATGATATAATTTAATAAGCAAGTACACCTAACGTGTAAGCTGCCAAGAATCTTTGTTGAGCCAGAGTTGCATTAAAAATGATTCGCATCAGTGCCGCATAACATGGCTTTTGAAACTGGAACTGTACTGAAATGCATCTCCCCATATATATCCCTACTGGGAGTCTTGGGTTTTGGAGTTATTTCTCTTTCCGCTTACCTCATACGAAGTACGTCTGGAGGCGCACACTAGGGATCTTTTGGAAAATCTGCACAATTTTGAATGTTTTTCTTATTGTGGCGACCGCACTCATCAACACGTATCATATGTACACCTTGTCCTCGCAGAAACAAACGGCCACATCCACCCAGGAGGTCCTTACTCAAGCAATGATTGCTGTCAGTTACGTGTGTATCTGTATGGTCTATCTGCACATGATTTGGTCACACACCGAACTGGTCGATATTGTCTACAAACTCGACTGTTTTGGTGTCAAACACTTTGACAGGGTAACCCAAAGGTATTTTTTTATCGCAGCAGTATTGGCACTCATAAATGTTACTGGGATGACTTGTTGGCGCATTTGGCCGATAATCAGGGACGGCTTCATTACCGGGAACGGGACCGAAGCTGTCGGAATTCTTTGGCTATTGCGTGATATGCAATCGAGTCATGCATCCGCATTCTTCGTACTGCGCGTTTTCTTCATCCCGCACTATTGTATTTACGTTGCTAGCATTGCTATTTCGCAGAATATGGCTCTTCTAGTGATTATAACTGCTGCACTAGGCCTGCGCGGAATGCGACATTCCTTAAACGCTGTTCTTAGTACCAATATGGGCGGATGCCAAAAAATGCCTGAAACCGACAGAACGCTGAAAGCCAGTTTTGAGGAATGGAATTATCAAAAAATAAAACTGGTTCTTGACGATCATGCAGAGTTCTGTGACGAAGTGGCACGGCTGGATTCCATAACAAATTTTCCCAATTTGATCATGTCTTTGTTTTACATACTGTGTGTCATGGCTGCTGTACCGATTTTGGACGGGAACTGGATGCCGCTTGTATTACAGAATGGGATTACCGGCGCTTATAACCTCGCTATACTTACTGCTAGCTGTGTAGCTGTGAATATTCAGGTATTCAAAGCAATTCACGGAGCTACAGATTTTACACTCTTGTCAGGCTGCCTTATCGTAATTTTGGCAGTTACACCCGAAAATTTTAGATTTCGTTACGAATGAGATTTTTAGTTTTTTTTCCATTTGATATTTTAACTGCGAATAATTGCTGCAGCTCATGCGCGTGGCATAGTGATGCAATCTATAGGTATTACCGCATATATTATACGTCGGAAAAATAAGTATTATTATAGATGCTGACACTGCTATATATTATTGCAGGCTGAATCAGTTGTGCCGGCCATTTTCAAATTCATTCGGGAAGTGAAGGACCAGAAAGTTCGCGACAGTCTGTTCTTTTACATTGCCCAACAACAGGCAGCTGTTGTAGGGATGACGATTGGAAAGTTCTTTCTGATTAACCGTCAATTTGTTGCATCTGTAAGTCACACCGCCTTTGTGCTATGGTGCGTGTACACTTGCGATTTTTGGAGAAAATCGTAACTTAACAAAAAGTCGCAAGTCTAAACGCTGCGAGGGGTGACATCATGCACTGCAACTCTTGAAAAAGATGAACGTTTGTGCGTTCTTTTCGTGCAACGTTTGCTGTTTTGTGTTTTGGTTGGAGGCTAAATGCTTCGCACGAAGATATGTGTAAACTTTTTGTTGCAGCTGACGAAAAAGTCTCATGCAACGCAAAAACTGCAGCAGTTTGCTTCTCAAATCGTCGCACGTGTAAACGCACGGTGCACCATTAGAGCACAACTTTATTTTGTCTGTTTGCAGCTGCTGGGAGCCGTTGTCACATATGCGCTGATCATACGCGAATCAGGAGACAAGGGTTTATCCTCTGAGGACATCGCACTGCTGGAGAAAGCATTCCACGTCAAGTGCAAAAATGGAAGCACAGGACTAATTGCTTAAATAGTCGACCATTTGCTTGTAATTACTACAAACGCCAGTTATAACATTAATCCCCGTACATTTTTAATGTGTACGAATACTAGCTCTTTTTTTAAAACTGGGGATACTTTCGCTTCTCGTGATCGTTTGCTTTTTGATTGATTGGTGACCTTTTAAAAAGTTGACTTGTCGCACTTTAACGGCATTCACGATTTCGAGTTTACAGTAGTTTGAGTACATTGATTATAGACAGGATACACCCAAGGAAGCTACGTAACCATAGCAAAAAAGGTCACCACACCTAACATGCGAATACTGACTTTTGAATGGTTAATCATGCCAGTAGTGCAGAACTTCTGGAGCATACGTTTGATTCCCATACGCCGATCCTCCGAACCTCAAATATCCATCCGCCAATCGCATCGGCAACGGGGCCAGATCCTCTGGCTCTCCAAACACCCATACCGTCTGCATCCCCATAATCATATGCTGCAGAATATGACAGTGAATCATCCACACTCCGGGATTCTGCACCCGTAGTCGCATGACCCGCCAACTATACACCTTCCCTGGCATCGGGTTCTTCACGGAGCTCGGATCTGGTCGGTAGAAATTCGAAGTATCCCGTGTGATGATTCTCCCATGTCTAGCCTGTAACCTCGCTTCATTTGCTACCGGATCGTACGTCCCAGAACCAGTTCCCATGTCGTAATAGTGATCCCCATGGGCATGCCATGGATGCGGATACACCGCCCCGCCCGGGTTGTTGCCGATTAGCTGCCACACAATCTCCAGCACTTCACCAATCTTTGCGGGGAATGTCTTTGTGACATTATCAAAACCTCCGTTTTGTACGGCGCGCTCATAATTCGGGAAAGAATTAGCGTTATTCTTGTACAGTGAAACCAAATACGGTTCATTCGCGGTATCCTCATACCAAGGCGATCCTGATTGTTCGTAAAAGGTCATCGATCCCACAGAAGTGTTCTTTGTAATCTCCTGGACATTGATGTACACTCTTCTCGTCACTTCTTGCAGTGTAGGAAACGGGTTGGAATAGTCTTCTTTCAACGGCTGTAACTGATCCTCTAACCAACCGTCGACAAACGTTTCGTTCGGTAGTATTAAAGGTTTCGTATTCGGAAGGGAAAAGGTGTCAATCGGACCAGATCCAGTAGCGTACTTTAATATTCCATAACCCCGCACATCATCCGAGTCCGCGGAACGTATCTCAAACTGCATCCAGAACCTGCTTTTCCCAGCTAACTCTGTCCTGGTCTTGGAGAAAAGAAGTGCGCTGTATCGTTGCCCGGAACTTATTTCCAAATGGTCAACAACATGCGGCATTACATACTTCCCATCCACCTCAATCAAGACCAAATTTAAGTGTTCCTCAAAGGCGACAAATATCTGTGAATATGTCGTTGCGCCAACGAACCTCATGCGGTACGCTTTATTTGGTTCGATCTCAGTCACAGCCATTTCACATCCCTTTCCGGGTTTAGCGACCGTGGTATTCATTGTGCGGGATTGGCCGTTCACGGCGACGTTCTTCGGGTTACCTGGCCATATCAGACCAACCTGACTTTTCAGTCCCTTCTCGATCTGTGCATCCGTTTCGTAGTAGACATCCTGGAATAAAATGATTCTGTCTTCATCGTACTGGTACGGAGGTTTTGTACCGTTGGCTTCTTCGACAATTAGCGCGCCGTAAGCAGTGACAGCTTGAAACCCAACATGAGAATGGTAAAAGTATGTGCCAGCGTCGTCTGGTTGTAGTTGGAATTCGTAGTCAAAGTAGTGGTGCGGGGGGATGGGCCACTGACTGGCCATTGGTGTTCCATCGGAGAAGGGTGCCATGCGTTGCGTAAGTCCGTGCCAGTGCTGTAAGACGAACGAATGACATTTATTGAACGTAGCAGTACGATTACATGCATATATGTGCAGATATACTTGCAATTGTTAGGTTCGCACGGTCCATGTCGTTGTAAACCCTTATCCACACTTTCTGCCCTTCTTTGAACCGTAACGTGGGACCTGGTACGGTGCCGTTAATAACCGTGGACAGCCGGGCGGTACAGTCAGTTCTGATGACACTGGACGTCACTCGTAAAATATGATCCGGTTGAAATTTACCATCATGTACGGAAATGTATGGAGAGGAGTTTGGATAATACACCATGCATGGGGAATATTTTGTCCAAAGAGACAGCAGTACAAAGATATGAAAGATGAAATAAGCAGCCATGAGATATGCACCAGCATCCGTGCAGAGATTCCTTCGAAAGTAGACTGATTCCAATGGCACAGCCACAGTCTTCACACTGACATTACCGTAGTGGCAATGGCTTTTCGACCGTCAACAGGATCATGCCAGTACGACCATATCGCCCGCGATGAAAATGAACAGCGTCTAATTGGTAAAATAGCTGTAATTGCTCGCAGTTTTGCCGGCCACGCTTTGCTACAGCGAACAAAATACAATAAAATTTATGTGGGTGTTATATACCGTTGGAACAAGCTGCTTTATGCGACTTAGAGTGTCGAGATATTATTAGACCCTTGACATATTTTCACAAGGCACTTATGAATCTAAGGTAAATATAATTACCATTATCGTCACAAAAAAATATGCAACGCAAGCTGATTGTCATGCGTACTGAGAACAGGATATTTCTTGCACGCGCATCCGCGGTAAATTTTGGATTTGCACTGCACACATGTTGTCAGTGTTAGCCTTAATTCTTTACACCTGGAGCTTACGCACGCAAGATATTTGGGTAGCCCACGATAGGACTGAGGTTCCTCCTTATTAAAGATCCAACTGGGCTATGATACGTTTCGAACTTCGAAGTGTGAATATCGAAAGCCGATCACACGTGCGTACTAAATGCGCTCCACTAAAACGTATCGGGAACGCCTTTGTAGAACAACGCTAATTCTTTTCTTGGTCGCCAAACGCCCAGAGCGAGTTGTACTGATCAACTGATTCTTTATGACCTTTTGTTTATGAATGCGCACTACTTTGGGTAAAACACATGCTCTAAACATCCTTCATCACGATCATAACAGTCTGTTACTAGTAATCGATTGATAAAGTACTGGTAAAGTATTCCAAACAACGCAGTTACCATTCATATGACGATGCTTACAAGTTAACTGCTTCCTGGACATCAATACCTCTATAACATCACAGTTGCGTTTTCATTGTGTACCCAATCTTTCCTGTGGCATAACCACAGCATAATGGGCATGATAGGATTCGTCCTGACTCCAGTCGCAGACCTGTATAACGCTTAAGGGGATCTCGTTTGTACACACATGTGCACTTGTCTATCCGGAGGTGCTTTTCTGCTTCCACAAAAAATGGCGAAACAACTTTACGCAGTGGATTTTTGGGTTAATCGCAACCATCCATCATGGAAATTTTTCGACACGACTGAATCTCGGGTGCGGTTTCTTACAAATAACCGGCTGTTGTAGCAGCAAGTTACTTAAGTTACGTTTGCCTTTTTGCTATAACGGTTTTATTGTAACCCTTCGTGCAACAGTGTAAAACTCGAGATTATGCATTATTCACGAGTTTTTCCAGATGTGCAGCGGCACGGTGACTAGATTCTTTCGATCGCTATTCGTTGATCTCCGCACTGCGTGAACGAGCTACTGACTGGAACAGGTTCCGATAACTGCAAGAAAAGCTGTTATTAGTATTGTATAATAATCTAAAGTTTTTTCATACGATTTTGCCGGTGGTGTCAATTGTCCCGCATGCCTGGCCGCCTGCCACCCTGATGCCACAGATAAGAATCTTTCCGTTTCTTAGACCGAGCAACGTGTTGACTTGCGTATACTTGGATGTAATGGCTGTCTGAATCGATGCTGCACTGTTATCTATCCACCACGAATCCGGATACTTCGGTTCTGAATAGACCGACAACCGACAAATTGTAATCATGCAGAAGAAATCGCACGCTGAGAAAACGGATCCGATTAATAATTACCATATTGATAATTTATTCCGTTTAAGAACGTTTGTATCCGGACTCCGCCGTGCTTGTTGTAGAATGTGCAGCTGTACTTGCTAGAGCTGTTAGCCAGAGAGCAGGAACCGGATGCAGTTGACTGCCAAATAAATTTTTGTGGCTATGAATCAGACGGAAAAGCGATTCAACGCGACTCCTTACATTCTGTAGCAAAACTCTGTCTTTTGTTGCATCCCACCCCACAATAGGTCCAGATGGCGCGTTAAGGAATACCGCAGCAATGGGGACTGGTTCGCCGATTGGAGTCAATCGCCCGGTGGAATCAACGTTGACTTGAACTGTGCAGTTACCTTTTAACAAAAATTAGAATCTGAGATCGCAGTACGAACTGGTAAACGTTTAGAATGTCACTATAATTAACCAAACTGTACAACTACACATAGAAGTCCAATGCGGATCTGAAACTCGTACAGAGCGTTTACTGTTACGCGTTAAGAGTGCCTTCGGAGTAGCGTATCTCCGGAACAAGCCACACTGCTACAATGCATTGACGTGAGAGTATACCTTGGAAAGCATAAACTGGCGAACTCATATTCCCGCTATCCAGTCGCACCAGCTGATCAAAGCCGGCACTGCAGAAAGACTTTGCACAGGTCTGGGCTATACGAATAATCGGTCCATGGAAAGCGTTCTCGACGTTGGCAACGTTTCTTCCCCGTTCGATCCAATAAATCCCTAGATCGCCAAGCTCAGTTCCCCATGAATTCGCAATGGTCCAGTATGGAACACCGTTTGAGTCCTCGCACCAGCCAATGATCCGGACTGCGTGATTGCCCTCCTCAGTTGCAGAAGCACTAGGTCGATAAGCGCCTGGCAGAAAGCATGGAATGATTCGTGTTATGGCTGTTCTTTGAAATTTTGCTCGTTTTTAAAGCGAGCGTGCAGAACGCTTTGGTGTACCTTGCTCCGGCGTCCAGTCTTCCAAATCATCATACAGTTTGATACTAGCGCTTATAGGGCCGTTAGCCATGATTTCGCTTTGCATCTCTTTCACGGCTTGTGTAATCTCGTCTTGATCATTTGGATTAGTCAAATAACGTGTCCAGTACGAATCATCTGCAGTAATGACAACACTGTAAGTTTTATTACAGATAGGCAGAAATAATTTGCTATAATCGTAGGAAAGTTAAACTCGTGTCCAAGATGTAATAACTGAAATGCAGGCAAGTGCGCGGATTTTGTACGTAATAAAATGTGATAATTATAAACTTATAATTATGTTACTAACATGCGGCAAAATCCTGCTGTGGAATGCCAGTTGCATTACTTCGAAAATAGAGAATTTATCGTTACAAAACTGCATCTTAATTTTTTTTTCTTTGCTCCAGTTTTATCGTGCTGTGGCAACGAAGATGTCAGATTCTTACCAAGACGGATATCGGCCGCAGCAACGGGCGGCGAGTAGCCAGTTTTTGGGCATATGGCTGGGCAACTGAGTGTAACAGGATCCCTCGGGTACGGCGCACAACCGACTGGCTTCATGTAGTCACCACCGGTGATGTAACCTTTCAGAGCGGCATTCTCGTACGTGCATGGAGTGCACCCGGGTAGATCGCAACTATGACACAAATAACACACTTGTGGCACCCTTCACTTCAGTGCATACGAAGCGTCTGCTGTACACTTTTTACTTACTTGTCTTTATCACTTCTTTCACTATAGCAGCCAACTAGATGAACAGCCGACACCAGTGTCTGGTCTGTTTGGCCGGACGCTATGCAGAGCCGGTCTGAGATGACACTGGCTGGTACTACGGCCTAAAAGGTCCACCGTTTTGTTAACGATGGGCAGCAAATCATGATTTGCTGAAAACACTGGTGTGTACATTACTGTGTGTAGTTTAAAGTCAGGGTTTTTTTAATGTACCAGGAATAGAAACAAAGATCCAGGACAACCAACGTTAGAGTACTACAGTAATATCCAAAATCAGACAGTGTGCTTGTAGATGTACAGTAGATGTTTAAGGATTTTACGAAGACTGGCTTTTTGACTCACATAGCACGTATTGCATCCGGCTTGTTGGCGGATATGTCTGATGCTTTCACATTTCGGCCACTGCTCGCGGGCATCAAAGCATTTGGGACTATCGACAGCACGGCGGGTCTTCCCGCGGGAAGGCCCCTTGTACTTCGGGTGCTTCTTCTTTTCTTCCTCCGTTGCAGGGATTTCACCGCCTTTCATGCGCTGATGCGGTCGATGCCTATGGCTCTTCAGGTATGGCTCGGTAGATGCCGACGCAACAGTGTCACTGAAAATTAAAAAGGCAGTGAAAGTACTGTTCCCGTTGATCTTTCTATGGCCTGCCGACCTATGTTCAATGCAAAGCAGTCCCGCGGCGAGAACAGTCAGGTAGAGCAGGCAAGGCATTTGACTGATCACAAACCGGGATTTCGACAACACGATACGACTGTATCGAGCATCGTTATTGAACATTTTATATACTGCCGCTACTGCATTAGCGATCAATGGCTTTGACGATCATTCGTCTACTTCGGAATAAAGTGAATTCAGAACCCGTCAGAAGATAAGGTTTATTGCTTTCGCGTTTGCGGGCCACGTTGCGCCAGTTTGAACCCGTGGAGCGCTCGAACTGCACTCGATAAATAAAGCTGTAAGCATAATTTTGACGACACCAGGCTGTGAGATTAATGTCACTTCCCTGAACTGTGGTATAAAAGTAACCATTACTGAAGATTACAATGTGTCGCGTGAACCTACAGCTGCTATACTAATGGAGACATAGATCATATCCTGTGTTTTAATCGGCACAAATGTCTGCGAGAACTGGCTGTGATGGATGCGGCGAGGCACGCTTATACACCTGGTTGCGGGTATACCTAAAGTCAACGCATTTCAACGTATACATTTTAGGCGGCCGAATCATCTTCTAATTTTTGTGTCGTTGTGCATGTATCTGGTTAGTGAGTGGTTACAATTTATTTGGGCGAAAACACAAAAATATTCCAACGGAACTGCGAAAACAAACTGCGACACTGTTCGACTCCATCGGAAATAAACACATGGTAGTTTATAGTTCGAAGTTTATTGTCCCTTGCCAACCAGAAACTGTCTGCTATGTACAGGCAAAGACATTTTCCAAGGGAATAAAAATACAAAACATACACAGTCATTCCGATAAGAGAGAAAAGATAACAAAACACAGTACTGTGACTGGTGGCCAAAAAAGAAGCAACTAAGGTCACGCAGAACTGAAGAGCTTTCGAACCACACGCAAACACATGCAAAATTAACTGGCTTATATACAGTACTGCCACTGATAATCATTACCACATTAATCCTGCTCCGTGTCACTTCTCGTGCCGCTGTTCATTTTGCTAGTACGGCATCAATAACAGTCTTTAAAACCCTGCGGTTTTCACAGCAAGTAATTTGCGACGTACGACGCATTCTTTTATGAACGCGTTCTGACTTTCCGTGACTGCATATGCTGCAGTTTCTAGATGCCCATTGCGCGGTTTTTGGCATAGCGCCGTTTGTCTGCATATTCTGTGTTTGTGTAAGCGTGTACTCCGTGCAGCCGCTAAAACCGTCCGGACGGGAAAACCATCCGCCGGACACTTTTCCCCCGCAATCGCTGAAGCAATCCGGAGGGCCCTTGAGATGACGAATTCTGTCAGAACAAACTATAATGCACAGTAGTGCGGTTTTGAGAGAGTTTTGCTCGGGATTCCGCATTTTCTGAGAAAGCTACTACAGAGGCGTGGTTCAAAATTTCATCTGTTCTTCGAGTAACTAGTTATTATTATTGTTAGGTTGTCGGCTTAGCTCAGCAGTGATTAATTATTCTGTGCCCATGTCAGATACACACCGAGGTTCTGAAGTTCCGGTCACATTTTTATCAGTATTTCGATCTTGACTTCATGACGTTGTTGAAGTTTTCAGACCCCATCGTCGTCTGAGTCTTCTATGAAGATTTTTCCCGAGCTCACTTATTCCGAAACAAAACAGGTAGAAGTACCAGTATTACAAACAAATCAAGAAACGGTTACCAAAACTGGTAACCATGAGAGAGAGACAATGAGGAATGTCTGAAATATTAATCAATCCAAAATCCAATTATTATCCAAAATCCAAAACAATTAATCAATCGATACACCAAACGGTTCCATGGAAACGAAGAGAGGCGAAGCGCCTGAACTCTTGCGCGTCCAGGCGCTGGAGGAGCGCATCCAACGTGAACCGTGTCAGATGTCGAACATCGACACCGTCTAGACCAGTCTGGCCACCCTCTCCATAAGCGCTAAACGTCATTCCACGGTAGCGCACGCCGTCTCGAGTGTCCAAGGTCTGGGTGACGTTGAGTATCTGCAAAGGGTAACCATGAGACAGCATTGGCATGCATCTCGTTCACACGAGAATTAATGCGGTAAATTCTGATTGGTTACCCACAAGAAAAGGGATTGAGTTGTCTGACTCTGGCTACTCTTCGTAAAATTTTAGCAGTTAAAACTCATTATACGGATTGTAAATAGTTTGAGTGTGGTGTTTCGGTTGCTGTTGTTTGCACGAGGCAATCGGTGAGAGGTTGTCCATAAGGGTAGAGGATAGTTATCTTCGTGTTATTTTGTTTCAGCGTTTGAGCATGGAAATTAAGCTTGTCAAGGTTAGTCGGTCATCCGGGACTCGTCCTACCACTTTTCCGAACACATGTAGAAACCTAGTTCACTTAACCGAATCTAAAAAGATTCGAATACAAGTTCTGGGGGGGGGGGGGGGTGATAGCTTTGAGAGCGGTGACAGGAGGCTTATCCTGCGCCACCATTCTGAGAGAGCGGGTCAGTTGCATATGACCACAATGTGCTGGGCCGATTTCCCACTGATTTAGCAACCGTACTACCGTGCAGTGTTCCGTTATACACATTTTACTCTCACCTGAGCAATTTTGAATGGATTTGTCCTCGGGTTAGTATTAACGTCCCTGAACCATTCCACCAGGCGTTCCACCTCTGTAGCGTCCAGCTCGCACAGTCCATTGTTCAGCATGATACAGAAATCATCGATGGTCAGTTGGCGATTAAAACGTTTGCTCCAAAAGTACACAACCAGCTGAACCGATCTGCCCTCTTCATACCGTTCGGATGTCTCCAGATCCACTTTAACTAGGAACTGTTGCAAGACAATCTGCCGGCACACTGCCGCTAGTGAGTGAAGGACTTCCCACAAGGCGGTAATCCAGTTGGCCGTGTCAACAGGTAAACACCATTCTCCAGCCAACAACAACAATTCCACAGTCGGCACTCCCTTTTCGGCCATAATACGGTGCAGCAGGCGGGCAGTCTCTACCAGTCGGGGGCCACCGCGTTCATCCGGAGCGATTCCGCCGTACAGCACGAGCATCCGGGTGTGCGGTGTCCAGCAGTTGTACAGGCACGTCGCGAACTGGAACACGCTGCTCCAGTACCCCGGGCCATAACGCGGTGCGGTAACAGTGAGGACGCGGCGGGTGGAGGCCGACGTGAAGATGGCGTCCCACTTGCGGCACACTCCACGGAGCTTTGTCTGCTGGAGCGTTGTTAAACACTCAAAAATCTCCGGGAAAATCGTTGGATCGCCGTACAGGGACCGGATGTCACCGCAGACACAAGCCGCTGCCAGAGAGGGTAAGCGGTGGCTTGCCACAGCATCGGCGCCGCTTGTGAGCACAGAAAGCAGGATTTCGTCCTAAAACGCAAGGGCAACTAGAACAATCTATGTCTTCATTCGAAGGAGCTTGCTTCTGGCCGAACACCTAGCTTGACTTTCACTCCACCATAAAATCTAGACCACGCTACCAAAGGGCTGTATATGTACCTCATAACTCATAATTGCTGGTCATAACTCATAACCCATAACTCATAACCCATAACTCATAACTCATAAGTCGCACTCATAACTCATAAACGCTGGTCAGTGCTCATAGGCGATGGGCATCAAACCCACCAGTGGTGAGTTGCGGTTACTGCTCAATGGTTTGTGTGTCAAATACTCTGCCAGTCTGGCCCAGTCACCTGAAAGGGCCTTTGACAAAGGCCATAATTATTGACCAATTCAGCGGTGGTTTTTGCGGCTTACTCGTCGCACCCTGGTGCCCCTCACTGCTATCTACGCGTAATGCCTCAACACAATGCCTTCTGATATGACGATATGTTAGTCAAGTACTTCTATGACAATTAAACAGCAATCACTACTGAAATCCAGATCGGTTAACGATATATTGATACGTAACACTACCAAGTCGAGGTCAAATGCAAATGCTGGTCAGCAATCATCAATAGTGGTCATCACTCAGCAGTGGTCACTACTCAGTGGTTCCAGTGACAAATACTCTGCCAGTCATTGCAGGCCGTAATTATTAACCAATGTAGCGGTGGTCAACATCACCCAGACCTTTTGAACCCACGAGACGGTGCGCGGTACTGTAAGATGTCGCTCTTCCCTTATGGTGACGCTGGTCTTTAGACGGGATTAATGTTCAACACCTGACAAAGCTGACACTGCACGCGCTGCTCCAGCCAGCGTTTCCAACACGGCAAACGTAAAATTGAATTATATGTTATTTGATGTGTTTGAGGAGTTTCTGAGCGCAGATGACTGAATCGGTGCAGTTCTGTTTCTTACGCACAACAGAAAGCCAACGAGTGGAACGTAGTAATACTGTAATTACACTAGTTACTGTGGTTCTTCAGCGTCAGAGCTTGACGTATTTTAACTCATACCACTGTTTAGACCTCTGATGTGGTCACTCTCGAAATATTTGTAGTGCAACCATTGATCATTGACCGGCACTGGCCGCAACTGACCACTGGTTGGTTTTATGCCCACCGCCTATGAGTACTGACCAGCGTTTATGAGTTATTAGTACGACTTATGAGTTATGGGTTATGAGTTATGACCAGCAATTATGAGTTATGAGGTACATATACAGCCCTACCAAAGAGTAAACTAAGTTCTTGATGCATATTCAGAATATGACATTCTACACAACACTTTAGTCTCAAGAGTCAAGACTTACGACAGATCCCGGGCATCCACTCCTGACACCAATGCGCCAAACTGGTTCGATCCTTTCTATAATGGCCAGCGTTCTGGTTACTCCAGGCTGCGGGTCGCTGAGCACACGGGTAGCCATCATCCAGCAATGGTTTTGTCGGCAGCAAGCGTTGAACCTGGAAATCAGCTGCTCATCTGTCACAAATGAAAATCCCATCCCACTGGGCACCACAACTAGCTTTCTCGAGAACTGGCCTCCCTTCACCACCAGACCAGTCATCTGATCCTCTGTGGGCATTTCCCGAATACGCTGTGGCACTGCACATCCTTTCAGCTCACGGTCTGGCAGTTTGACACTGATTAGCCCGAAACCGTTGAGGAGCATGCCTAGATGCCATTTCCACGGGTCCTCCGGGCTGCAACCGCAGCAGCACCTCCACTGGCCGCTCCTCATCACTATCTTTCAGTGCGGAAGAGAGCTTGCAGTAATAAACGTGGCCGAGGGGAACTAGTTTTAACTGCAAAGGCCCGCCAAAGTCCACAAGAAGACCGCTATCGAAAACATCGATCACACGGCCATTGTGAAGCAGACCATCATCTCCGCGCACGTCAGCACTGTTCCAAGAGGATTCCATGCCTTTGAACGACATTTTCACAGTTTTTAACTCGAAAAAGCAACAATTTTTCTACTCAAGGTTGAAGTTTGAATGCGCAGAAGACAGGCTTCGAAAAGAGAGCGCAGTCACAGTGTAAAAAGCGTCACCTCAACTGGAACTGAAATTGTAATTTTATCTCATGGCTGGAACGCTCTATTAAATACGTAGCTGCCATACTGGCTGAAACGCACTACACGGAGCGTATGTGATGCGACTGGCAGCGTGCACACACTGCGCAGTGCTTTTAAAATATCAGATCGAAACAATCGTAATACTTGTGGTCTATGCGAACTGCGAACCTCTGTGTTTCCATTCCTGAGAACTATTTCTTCGCATGGTAAAAAGAGATGCGTTTTATTCGGGCGAGGGGTTTCGGCATCTTGCAGGAGTGCGCTTTCCGTTCAGGTCATTCGTTGATATTAATTACAATTGAAGCTTCGCTGTGATATTCCTGGCTTGGCATGGATTTATAGTAATGAACATATCATGTAGACATGTACAATGTAACTTTCCGAAGTACAGGTTGCCCTCAAAAGTTAAAACTAGCAGCACAATGTCTATAAATCCAGTGATGTGCCTCGAGTACAACTGTTTTGTGGAAATCCTCTGCAGGTTTTCGTATTAGGTACTTCGCTGTCAGTTACCTTGGGGATGGTCATTTCGTGTGGAGTGGACTGACAAGTCACAACAGTATATGTGTGTGACTATGTATTTATATATCGTGATTCCGCGGTTCATTATTGCCGTTCGAAGTTTAATTCCGTTCAGAAATGATTTTCCATTTTGCACCACGGTTTCAAACGTCTGCACCGTACAGACTGTACGTCATTAAGCAGCAGATTAAAACGGACCTGGCCAGCCGTAGAGAGACATGTAGTATTCTGAGAACGGCAAATCACTGCACGATTCAAAAGCGTCCTCGGGATTTGCTGCCAATTCGGCGGCCATTCATTGGTCAAATGTCGCTACGCGTGCCATGCTGCCGATGCAGTACCAACGTCTACAGTATGTGTCTACGCTTAATTTGCATTTTGGATGGACTGGTAGTTCGCACGCAATTCTTTATGGTTTTTAAATAGGAATTACTAGCTGAGATTCAGAATAAGGTATCTATCTAGCCTATCGTGTAAAGCATACCTAATTCTATGTCAAACTATTTTTAGATCACACATATAATCAAATTACTGTCGTTCTTTGCTACTATTCGTGGCGGCTTGTTTTGTTATGTTATGCTCGTACAAACTGGTATCAAAACAGTCGATCAATTAATCCTAAAAGCCAATCAGTTCGCTGTGTCCGGGCTTCGCAGCTCAAAGACCTTGCCGAAGTACTGTAAGTTCTACATATTCATGCCTGCTGGGTACAGTTTTTAAACAGAAATAGGTGTTTTTAGTTTTTCGAGAAAACAGGTGGTCAATTTCCAGATTTGCAAGCAAGCCTACATACTAACAAAGCAACACCTTCAACATCACCTTTTCGTAACATTACATGCCGCTCAGACCTTATCCATCTCATTTTCTGTTGTATCCATAGCTGATGGTTGTGGCTTGCTTCGGTAGATGGCTCAGGCGGCGGAGAACCAGCGAATAGAAACAAATTGCTGGAAATTCTCCAACATGATTATTCACACGGACTGGTCGTTGTGTTACTTCTGGCAGTCTAAACATTGTCCTTGTGGTTTTCGACAATCAATTTGAAACACATGTTCTTGTACATTACACAGCACTTTATTTTCTCACAATCAGAGGAGCCCACAGGAATTATTTACGAACTCCTGCTCGTTCAACCTCATGCTCGTAGTATCCTGCATATTTCCACGGATTGGGAAATATCACTGACAAAGCGTATTCTATCCCTGGACTACATTATTTGATTGACTAGTCGATATAAGGGAACGCACCATATAATGCGCAACGTATCACCGACTCGCGCGACGACGAAGTGCAAAAATTTGCTGTTTTTGCTACGACTTGCTTCTTGTCGAGAACACCCTGATGATAACGTTATGGGCATACTTATGCCGATGCGGATTATTCACTGAAATGGCTGATTTGGGTAACACTTATCATTGCCTTCAGAGCACGTATATGTATATGTATATCAGAAGTCACCCTGATCATGATGGTACATACAATATGTGCACAGAAGAGCTGAGCATTGTACATAAGACACCGAGCACGCTTCTTAAAAATTAATGGATATTCAATAAGCTGTCAAAAAAATGTAAATTAGTATTTTGAGAACCGGTAAATTGCAGTGTGGCACGCAAGAGTCCTGGAATCGTAGGATACGTTGCCCATTCGTTGGGCATTCGTTGGTCAAGGGTCATAATGGCGCTATGCAGTATCAACGTCTATGTGTTTAAGTTTGGATGGAACAACAGTTTGCACGCAGTTCCTTATGTTTTTTAAGCACAACGCACCCCTACGTTCTGTTTAAAACTGGAAGCCTTTTACTTTCGATAAACCCGTCGATATGTTAATGCAAGCATTCATAGACGGCCTAATAAGAGGATGACAAAGGCAAAGCATCTCCACTTAGATTGCAAAACAGTTGTTTAAGCACCTTTTGTGCGGTTTTTTTTAAGGGACAGTCGTTTTCTGTAAGGTTTCCAAGGGACAATGTCTAGCACTGCGTAAAGGAGCTGCCAATTGGTACAGGGGTGGATACCTGCAACAATAATGCAATCTGTAAAGCAGTCGATGTTTGCGCAACCGGTTAACTTTACCACTTGGCCAGTGACATCGATGGTGCCGCACACAGGGCTACCGGCAGTGCTCAGACCGCAGATGAGGATCTTGCCGCTGCTCAGACCCAATAAAGCGTTCACTTGACTATACTTGGAGGTAATGGCTTCACCGATATATGCTCCGTCGTCTCCGGTGTACCAGTACGTGGGGTCAGCCCTATCTGCGGCAAAGGTGCAGTAGTCGACACAGTATCGCAAAATTAGATTTTTTGAAAAAAATACATGGGGTAGAGTAAAATATGAAGACACTTTTGTTATAAAAAAAATGGAAAGACAGTGGATTTACCATAACTGTATATGACCCCATTCAGCGACGTTCTGGGAGTAGCTCCCCCACGTTTATCGCCAAGGTCGCATCCGTATTTGGCCGAACCACTGACAACGGAGCAGGAACCGGAAGAAGTAGGCTGTTAGCCAAACAAACTTTAGTTATTATTAATTGGTTATGGATTAGTCCTCGACTTGACAAGGACACAAAAGCTCGGAATGGTACATACGTTCTGGAGCCAAAAATTGGTGTTGTCTTCATATTGATATCCCACAATTGGTCCCGATGGAGCGTTGAGGAACACCTTACTAATGGGTACCGGTTTGCCCACCGGTGTCATTTGCCCGGTGGTGGCATCCACCGTAACTCGCACTGTGCAGTTGCCTGAAAGACGTACATGCTTTTGATTCACGTTCTGTGGAAACACATGTCTGTATCGTGTTAAGTCAGTACTGTACCTTGGAAGGCGTAGACAGGTGAACTCATATTGTTTATGTCTAGTCGAATGACCTGATCGACACCAGTCAGACAAGCAGACGCCGGACAAGTTTGAGTCACCCGGATAATTGGTCCGGTGAAGGCTTCTTCGACGCCGATAACGTTTCTTCCTCGTTCCACCCAGAAGATGCCCTCCTCCCCAACATCAGTGCCCCATGAGTTTGAAATCATCCAGTATGGAACGGCGTTCTGGTCCTCGCACCAACCGATAACGCGGACGGCGTGTCCGGTCTTGTTTACTGCGTTCGCTGCGGGTCCGCGGTAGGCCCCTGAAATGATCGATGAGTAAACCTGCCTAGGCTAGAAATCACATGTTACATAACATTTAAAATAAAATAGTATCAAATGGCATTTTAAATACACTTTAGTAATTTGTCATCAGATTAGTAGAGTAACAAGCAGCTCCTGTATCATCTTGTGCGATATTATTTAGGAGTGGAAAGAAAGAAGAAACCTTAAAAAAAGTGCGGAAAGCAAGAAAACAAAGTTGTGGAATATTCTGCCGATGAGAAGCGGTGGAGAATTTTTCGCAGTATGATCTTTGTAAACGTCACAGAAAGAATACTACATGGTTATTAATTGTGATATATTTTTTCAACATCAACCTTGTGCAGCCGTCCAGTCTTGCAAATCGGACCATGCATCGATGTCCGCGGTTATAGGGCCATTGGTCATGATTTCGATCTGCATATCAGCCACGCTTGTTGCTAGGGCTGTCAGATCGTTTTTGTCATCGATGAAGTGTGTCCAGTACGCATCATCTACGATATAATATGAACAAACTGAAAATATGCTGAGTTTTGTCCACATGCAGAGATGAAGTCCGGAATTTGTTTGCTATACGTGAGCTAATACCAAAGCGAACATCAGCCGATGGGTTCTGCGGTACATAATTGGGATTCGTGCAGGAAGCTGGGCAGGTAAGTGGAATAGGTTTTGTAATCAGCGGATACGGCTCACAGCCAACCACGTTCGAAAAATCCCCGCCGCTGATATAACCCAACAAGGCTGCATTTTTATAAGCGGGGGCAGTGTTTCCTCCATCGTTGCAGCTAGAATACGTCACAAGTATCGTTCACACAATCAAGTGAAAAAGTAAGAAGCATTACAAACAATATTAGCCGTAGTCATGGTTGATAATACTTGATATCAACTGTCCTATCAAATCTGACTAACAGCGTATACGGTGCATGCCCGTACCAATAGAACTGGATCGAGTTAACACAGAACAAAGTTACAGAAAGCAGCATCTCCTCGCTATTTTTCACGCACATACCCTGAGCGTTATTTTCCTATTTGTTTATTTTGTTATGATATTAAATAAAAACCGTCTGAAGTAAACACGAATGTGCACCCCATTATCTGTATGTGGTCCACATGTCAGGTTGATTCTCAATTTCTGGATGACCTTAACCAAACTTTCACATCTGTGGGCTTTCCAACAATCCGTCTTAACTGAGGACTTTACTGGGGCGATCGATGACTGGATTTGCCAACAACGCTTTTTAGCGGATACATTTTTTTCGTCAAATCATTTTCATTCACAGTTTCATACTCGCCGCAGGATCTTATCGGACGTACTTTTCCAGACCGGTTTTGGTTGCGTTGTAGCACGAAGCCAACTGTAGTGCGGACACATAAGTCTGGTCAACCTGACCGGATGCAATACAGATTCGGTCGGAAATAACACTGGCAGCTGACACAGCCTAGAGCAAAGACAATTGAATATAAACGTATTATGAGGGTTTGGTAAAAATACATATATAAAATAAACGCAATTCCAAACCGTAATGGATTCAACGTACCCAGCAAGTACCGCACTCGCCCTGATCCCGAATCTTCTTGATGCTTTGACAATTCGGCCACTGATCTCTGGCATCAAAACACTTGGGGATGACGCTAACTGTTCGCATCTTACTGCGGGATCGTCGGAATTTTGGGTGCTTCTTCTTCTCCTCCTTGCTTAACGGGATTGAACCGCCCTTCTTGCGCGGTTTAGCGGACTGGTGTTTTGCTTTGTTATCGCCAACGGCAGCGGCCTCCTGGCTATGTGATTTCGCTGCATCGCTGAAAAAGCAAAGCAAACGGTCAGTAACTCAAGCGTTTTACAGAACATCACAGTGAAGGATCGACTAACCTTTCACTGATGGTGACGCACAGCACGACCGCCATCAGGGCGACTAGACACAGTACGCGAATCATTTCGGGAAGTAAAGAATCTAAAGTGCATTTGCCTAGGGCTTGACAATGTTTTAAATAGTAGTTTTGAAGGGGACCGGTAGATTTATGGATCGTTAAACCTGACCGTTAAATCTGACCGCCTTCACGGAAAAAGTAAAACATTTCGTTGCTTTTGGTCATTTTCGTACACCACAGCAGCCGCTACAGTCACTACAGTGGGTCAGTTTGCGTTATCAATACGACTTTTGGCAACCTTTTAGAACGGTAGAAATGCAGTTACATTGTTACTGGATCGATGAATTTAAATTCGCTATAAGGCGCTGGATGTAGTTCGAGATTTAATGTCCATTTGCAAAACAATAAGTTTCGGAATTTATTGGGCCGTTAACCGCAAATTTGGTTATGCAAAATCATGCATAAAGTATCGCTAAACTGTGGTAAAAAAAGATCTATCTTTTTTTTTCCACCGTTCGCGCCGAAAATAATCGAATTTGTATGGCTTAGCCTGTTATCAGAAGCCCGAAAAGGAGATATAGTATATAATAATTATGCTCCGGTTTCAAAAGAAAAGTTGATTGCTTTAAGAACCCTCCAATAAATCGCATTTCCTGCTCACACACTAATTAAGACGCTTCGATCTTCGCAAGACACGGGGATGTTTTTCTGCCACCATTAGATCGTAAACATGCAGAGGTGTCGCACTATGTAAAACTGTCTCAAAAAAGCAAAGCGTTATCACACAATCCCGCTATCACAAAAACCGGTGCGTAACCAAGTACTACAGATGACAGCCGACACAAGAGCCTTGTTCCCGCCATGAAATGCGCAGCATACAGATTCGCGCAACGAACTGCAAGACCATTCGGCTTTTGTTACAGCTTGCTTCTGTTACGGCTTGTGGAGAACATTTTGATGTTAACTGTATGCATTTACGGCCGACTTATGCCCATGCCGATTATCCAATGAAATGGTTGCTTTGATTTGGTTAACGCTTATTACCATTCGATGTACCGTACCCTATAATACGAAGTCAGTACTGTATGTATCGGACACCTCCAATGCGCAGAACAAGCGCTTGTGGACAAGAAAAAGGTACAAATCGATTTTTGAGAAGTTGAGCGTCATAAGTTTGTCCGCTTGGCAGGCGAATCGTTTGGAACTTCGTGTTTTTTTTGTTTTTTGAAGAGATCGGCTATCTTGTTTTTTGAAGAGATCGGCAGGGATTTATTTCTGAAAACGGGATACTCCGATCAACGCATTTTTTGTTTCAACGTCTACGTTTCGAAATTGTGCAGGGTAACAGTCACCTTGTTTCGAGCACAGTTAAATGCCGCGCTGAATGGACCGAATTATTTAGTTGATCTGATGGCAGTTTGTACATATGACTGTTCATCTACTGTACTAACAAATAAAATCACGGACTTGTAGCTCGCACATAGCTCTTTATGTTTTTTTAAGCACGAAGCATCGTAGATTCGGTTTTAAAACTGGGAACCTTTTACGTTCGATAAAACCGCCGCTATGTCACTGCAAACATTTTTAGAAGGCACAATAACAGGATGACAAAGCAGCATTAAGGTAGATTTTAGAACCGTTGTATAATCGTCTTTTGTGCGGATTTTTCTAATCGGACAATCGTGTGGTGCAACGTTTCGTGCGGACAGTGTCTAGCACTGCGTAAAGGAGCTGCCGATTGGTACAGCTGTGGACAC